>JBBBDQ010001336.1:947500-1047500 GCA_037127315.1 Ascarosepion bandense
TTTTACTGTTTTTAAGACAAAGGTAAGGGTAGCGAATATGCGGATGCCTAGGTGTGGTGTAATGGTTAACAAGTTTATTCACAAACTGAAAAAATGCACCCGTGAAGACCTCTGTGCTGACAAACTCGATTATATCTACAATGGAGTTCGATCCTAATATGGTTGCAGTTATGTACCAAGCTAACCGGAGATGTGTTCGTCAGAATCTTCAGACGGAACTTTGCTAATTAGTGTGACTTAATTTTTTTGAAAGATTTTTACATCATACTAATGTGAAGGATCTGAAATTAGATAAGTTTAAATAGTAACATTATTACAATGGATAATCACATAATTTTATCAGTTAGTTGCGCCCTGTAAATAACAAATGGATAATAAGCTGTTCCATTTGGATCCCCAGGGAAAGGCGTTAAAAAGAAGCTGTTTGGTTTTGGTGAAATCAAGAAAGAAAGAAAGAAAGAAAAAAAGAAAGAAAAAAAATAGAGATACAAAAGAAAGAAAGAAAGAAAAAAGAAATAGAGATACAAAGAAAGAAAGAAAGAAAGAAAGAAAGAAAAAAGAAAGAAAGAAAGAGAGAAAGAAAAAGAAAGAAAGAAATAGAGAACGAAGGAAAGAAAAATAGAGAAGAAAAGAAAGAAAGAAAGAAAGAAAATAAGAAAGAAAGAAAGAAAGAACGAAAAAAGAAAGAAATAGAGAACGAAGGAAAGAAAAATAGAGAAAAAAGAAAGAAATAGAGAAAGCAGGAAATAAATAAAAAACGAAATAAAGAAAGAATAAAAGAAAGAAAATGAGAAAGAAAGAAAGAAAATGAGAAGAAAGAAAGAAAGAAAGATAGAAAGAAAGAAAAAATAGAGAAAAAAGAAATAGAGAAAGCAGGAAATAAATAAAGAAATAGACAAAGAAGGCAAGAAAGAAAGAAAATGAGAAAAAGAAAGACAGAAAGAAACAAAGAAAGAAATAGACTAAAGAAAGAAAATGAAAGAAATAGAGAACGAAGGAAAGTAGAATAGAGAAAAAGAAAGAAATAGAGAAAGCAGGAAAGAAAGAAAGAAAGAAAGAAAGAAAGAAAGAAAGAAAAGATAAATAAGGCAATAACGCTCGTAAGTGTTTAACGTCTTGATGAAATTTAAAAAATGTCACTTTGAAACCTCTTTATTTGTACATTCTTCTAGTGACAATGACCTGCAACTTCTATGGAAAGTTCTTGGACGACTACATTTCTTAGATATGACCCACCATCCCACTTACATAGTAGCAAACCAATCGCATTCTCTCCATATTCCATCGGCGAAAACTAAGTCCCACTCAAACAGTTTCTTCCCGCGAAACACTGCTCTTGGGAACAAACACCCAAGAGGATGTTTCCCCGATAGCTACAATCTGAACCTGTTTCAAGCCCAAAGTTAACCATTATGTCCATATAAACTACCCCTTAACATAACCCTTTGCGTCGAGTTGTCCCCGGACATTATACAGGGTGAACCGGACTATAAAGAAAAATCCAACCTGTACAGCGAAGCAATTATGAGAGAAATAAATGCCTTGCCAGGATTCGTCATTGGCGGCCACAGTCTCAACAGTGTAAGATACGCGGATGACACGGTGCTGATAGCAGACACGGGAAGGAAAATGCAGGACCTTCTACAGAATTTAACAAAAGAAAGTGAAAAGAAAGGACTGAACATAAACTTAAAGAAAACTGAATGTATGACCAAAAGAGGAGCCCAATATGCCAATTACAAGTTGGAGGAACTAAATTAAAACAAGTAAAAAAATTCAAGTACCTGGGAAGTGTTTTGACAGAGGATGGAAAGTGCGACATTGAGATCAAAAGAAGCTTTGGCATGGTCAAAAATGCAATTTAGAAGCTAACCAGATTAATGAAAGACATGAAAATCACATTAGAAACACAGAAAAGAGTGCTGGATTGCTATGTGATAACTGTCCTTCTGTATGGAAGTGAATGTTAGACGATCTCATCAAGGATGAAGGAAAGGCTTGAGACAGCAGAAATGTGGTATTACAGAAGGATGCTGAGGATACTATGGCCGGAGCACGTGAGCAACGATAAGGCATTAGGATGCAAATGAGAAGAAAACTCATACTTAACACCAGGAAGAGACAAATGAAATTCCTGGGACACATAATGTGGAAGAAGGGCCTGGAGAATTTAATACTCACAAGTCGGATAAAGGGAAGATGGGAAAGGTGAAAGCAGCATGATACCTACTTGATATGTCTGAGCAAATGGATAGCGAAACGGGGTTTGGGAGAGACACCAAGAGAAAAAATATTGAGGGCGATAAGAGACAGAGCCAAGTGGAGGTCCATGATCGCCTACGTCCTGAAGGAACACGGCACATGATGAAGAAGAAGAAGTTTGTAAGATTTTGTTTTGTTAAAATGAAATATTAAGCACTGCAAGAGGTGGGTTTAATTAAATTAAGAATTATGATTTATCAGAAAATTTTATAAGGAAAACCGTGAGATTTTCCTTATAAAATTATAAAATCTCACGATTTTCCTTATAAAATCTTTTAACTATATAGAAGTGTTCCCAAGATACAGTTTTCCTTATAAAATCTTGTAACTACATAGAAGTGTTCCCAAGATACAGATTTCCTTATTAAATCTTTTAACTATATAGACGTGTTCCCAAGATACAATTTTCCTTAGAAAATCTTGTAACTATATAGAGGTGTTCCCAAGATACAGTTTTACTTATAAAATCTTTTAACTATATAGAAGTGTTCCCAAGATACAGTTTTCCTTATAAAATCTTTTAACTATATAAACGTGTTCCCAAGATACAATTTTCCTTATAAAATCTTGTAACTATATAGAGGTGTTCCCAAGATACAGTTTTGCTTATAAAATCTTTTAACTACATAGACGTGTTCCCAAGATACAATTTTCCTTATAAAATCTTGTAACTATATGGACGTGTTCCCAAGATACAATTTTCTTTATAAAATCTTGTAACTATATAAAAGTGTTCCTAAGATACAGTTTTCCTTATAAAATCTTTTAACTATATAGTAGTGTTTCCAAGATACAATTTTCCTTATAAAATCTTTTAATTATATAGACGTGTTCCCAAGATACAGTTTTCCTTATAAAATCTTGTAACTATATAGAAGTGTTCCCAAGATACAGTTTACCTTATAAAATCTTTTAACTATATAGACATGTTCCCAAGATACAGCTTTCCTTATAAAATCTTGTAACTATATACAAGTGTTCCCATAATACAGTTTACCTTATAAAATCTTGTAACTATATAAAAGTGTTCCCAAGATACAATTTTCTTTATAAAATCTTGTAACTATATCGAGGTGTTTCCAAGATAGAGCTTAAACGATACAACATACCACAACCAATTTAGGAGCATATTCTACTTTAAATTCCTGCCAAGTTTCCTGACAAATTTCATAAAAATTAGAAAATATAACAAAAAAATCAAAGTAGGGTGTAAGTGTTCATTTTTGCAGGGCCAGTTTTATGTCGCGTATTGTATATGCTTTAGATTTCTGAAAAAAAATTTTTCTAAAATCCTGATAACAATAATCTTAAAACTTCACACGAAAATCAAGCAGGTACAGAAATATATATACCTGGGGAGTGTACTAACAGAGAACTGAAAGTGCGACACTGAGATCCGAAGGTGTGTTGTCATGGCCAAGGATTCATTCCAAAAGCTAAGCAGAGTATTAAGAGACAGGAAAATTTAGTTGGAAAAAAAAAAGAAGAGATTACTAGATTGTTATGTGAGATCTCTCCTTCAATATAGCAGCGAATGATGGACAATCTCATCAAAGATGAAGAAAAAACTTGAAGCAACCGAAATGTGGTTCTACAGAAGGATGCTGAGGATACCATAGATTGTAAGATCTAACACTCACTGGATATATAGATGAAAAGAGAGACAGGAGAAAGCAATGCTTGACATGCTTGATGGGCTTGGACAAATGGATGGCAAATTTTGAGAAAGGTAACAAGAGAAAGAGTGTTTAGAGCTACAATAAATAGGGCGATGTGGAGGGCCATGATCCACTCAGAAGAAAAAGAAGCAGAAAAATATTTAAAGACGGATGGTCAGTAGATTAGCGAGACGTTGGTTGCGGAGACGAGCAACTCTTAGGCCTTCACTACAGATATGCGCGCTTGGGCATCTCACATTAAACTGACCTTGTGCCACATACCGTCACTGTATGACAAATAAATAAATAAATAAAAATAGTACAAATTAGTAGCCAAAAAAAACCAAAAAAAAAACGCTTTTTTATTTTCGGCAGGTTTCCACAAACATATCTCTGAAAATGTGTCTTTGTCTGCGGACGAAACGTAAGAAAAATCGAAATGAGAGATGCCTAACCCCGGGGATTCCAACCATGCTACAGCACCTCCCTCATTACATTTAAGAGAGTGAGTTGGTGGAATATCAACACCTGTGCAATGTTAATTGCGAAGACTGGCAATTTTTGGGCATTAGATCCAATTACACGCGCAGGTACGTCGATCTTCTGTCATATCCCTTCACCGTCAAACTAAATACAATTAGAGTAAAATTTAATAAATTTACTCTACAAGTCAATCTGCTTGAGAAAAAAAAATAACTATTTTTAAGAAACATAAATAAAGTAAAAAATTCAAGATTTTTAAAAAAAAGTAAACTTACCTGTTCAGTTTAGTTTTGTATTTTCGAAGATCTTTGGATATTTTAGTAGCTTTCTCGGATATTTTCTTTTGTTTAAAACTTTTTTCACTTTTAAAAGTTTAAATCGTTCTTTCTTTTCTTTTCTTTTTTTTTTTTCAGTGGTGGGGAAGTTTTTTCGGTATAATAAGTACTATTTTTTTGTGTCGGATTTAATCTGTTCTGCTTAGACTGACGGAACGACGATAACGCCTGCTTAACTTCAGTGAAATGTCGTCGAACGCAGTACCTGTAATAATGGCAGTTAAGAAATAGTTGAACTAGTAGTTCCTAAATAGTAGCAGTTCGATTGATAGTGAATTTCTTATGCGATTGGCTGTAATTATATGAAGAGGAAAGAGTTGTGGTCGCAAACGCCTCGCAAATTCACTTTTTTTCCCCCTTACGTGTTCACTCGACACAATTTCAGTTCTGGATCGTTGTATATAAGTGCGTGAATTTGTATTTAAATACGAAGAGGGTTTATAAAAAATGGGGAAAAAGACAACGCCCGCTGACGCCTACATTCACGCGAGGGGGTAAAAGAAGGCTAAGTGAGCGGATAGGAGGAATTTCCATGTCATTATATTGGGTTCAGTTGATGGATGACAATCGGATCGATATTTTTTGAACGGCTCAGTTGGCGGGAGTGTTATGAATGAAATTGGCTTTAACGTGGGTGCGAGAGAGAGAGAGAGAGAATGAGGAAGAGGCGTGACTGAGTAAACATGGTTACGCTTTCGCGGTAGAAGTAGTGAAAAATTGCAATTTCTATAATTGCGTAAATATAACAGAAAAATCACAGTAGGGGGTAGGCGTTCATTTTTGCAGGACCAGTTGTATGTCGCGAAATGTATACGCTTTAGATTTCTGAAAAAAAAAGAACTTATAACAATTCTTTCATATATTTATATAATACTAAAACTGCAATCTTGTAACTATATAGAAGTGTTCCCAAGATACAGTTTTCCTTATAAAATCTAGTAACTATATAGAAGTGTTCCCAAGATACAGTTTTCCTTATAAAATCTTGTAACTATATAGAAGTGTTCCCAAGATACAGTTTTACTTATAAAATCTTGTAACTATATAGAAGTTTTCCCAAGATACAGTTTTACTTATAAAATCTTGTAACTATATAGAAGTTTTCCCAAGATACAGTTTTCCTTATAAAATCTTGTAACTATATAGAAGTGTTCCCAAGATACAGTTTTCCTTATAAAATCTTGTAACTATATAGAAGTGTTCCCAAGATACAGTTTTACTTATAAAATCTTTTAACTATATAAACGTGTTCCCAAGATACAGTTTTCCTTATAAAATCTTGTAACTATATAGAAGTGTTCCCAAGATACAGTTTTACTTATAAAATCTTGTAACTATATAGAAGTTTTCCCAAGATACAGTTTTCCTTATAAAATCTTGTAACTATATAGAAGTGTTCCCAAGATACAGTTTTCCTTATAAAATCTTTTAACTATATAGAAGTGTTCCCAAGATACAGTTTTCCTTATAAAATCTTGTAACTATATAGAAGTGTTCCCAAGATACAGTTTTACTTATAAAATCTTGTAACTATATAGAAGTTTTCCCAAGATACAGTTTTCCTTATAAAATCTTGTAACTATATAGAAGTGTTCCCAAGATACAGTTTTCCTTATAAAATCTTGTAACTATATAGAAGTGTTCCCAAGATACAGTTTTCCTTATAAAATCTTGTAACTATATAGAAGTGTTCCCAAGATACAGTTTTCCTTATAAAATCTTGTCAGTATATAGAAGTGTTCCTAAGATACAGTTTTCCTTATAAAATCTTGTAACTATATCGAGGTGTTTCCAAGATACAGCTTAAACGATACAAAATACCACAACCAATTTAGAAGCATATTCTACTTTAAATTCCTGCCAAGTTCCCTGACAATTTTCATAAAAATTAGACAAGGTATTCTTTAGCTAGGGCATTTTTTTCTTCTGTTTTTTTACGGTATTTTTAATAAGACATTCAGTATTTGTTTTCAATACACATTCTTGTATCAATCCGCTTATATAAACAAATACTTGCATATTATATTACAACTGTTGTGTGTGTAATAATATTAAATATTCATAATACATTTTAACAACATTATTAAACAAATTTAAATAGAGATAACACAAAATATATTTATACAATTCGCTACACATCATAAAAACTTTCGTAGGTGAAAATGATAAGTGGGCGTGTCGTTGTGAAACTTATTGCGACCGGCTGGAAAATTGCGACTTATGGCTAGATGGTAAATAAACAGATGCACCCTGGTTTGCCGCTATTTCATGTTTTTAAATAAATTTAAGTATTAATTTATTATTGCCTTTAATCTAAGTAACATTGTATAATGTGAATAGCAATACTTATTACAGTAACTAGTATTGAGAGTACAATTTCAAATACCGTAAATTGTGGTGTACAAGTCGACCAGGGGCACAAGTCCATCCCAAGATTTTTAGCTTAAAAGTCTGTGCTAGGCCTATAATCACCGTATAGGCCGACCCAAAACATACAGAAGGCTAATAGTTGTTAAAAAATATGTGTTAAACATATATCAATACAGCTATCAAGTTATATACGAACAATGTACGATAGATAGATAGATAGATAGATAGATAGATAGATAGATAGATAGATAGATAGATAGAATAAGAACAGAATGAAATAGATAGATAGATAGATAGATAGATAGATAGATAAGATAATAGAACAGAATAGATAGATAGATAGATAGATAGATAGATAGATAGATAGATAGATAGATATGAATAGGCTGAGACAGATAAATCAACAGTCTATACATATCTATCTATCTATCTATCTATCTATCTATCTATCTATTTCAATATTTACATATTTATCTCAATATTATATATAATTATTAATCTCTATCAGAATCTATCTATCTGTCTATATATCTATCGATCTCGAGCTGTTTATAATCTATCTATCTATCTATCTATCTATCTATCTATCTATCTATCTATCTATCTCAGTCCATCCCTTTCTATATGTTTATCGCAGTATGTTAAATGTCTGTCTGTCTGTCTGTCTGTCTCTCTCGCTCTCTCTCTCTCTCTCTCTCTCTCTCTCTCTCTCTCTCTCCCTATATATATATATATATATATATATATATATAATTAATTTTTTTTTAAATTTTTTGTGTAACGTCTGTGTTTTGTTCTTTTCATAAGAATAGAGTGATATTTACATTGATGTGATTACACATCTGCCTGAAGGAGAGGAGATGCTGAAATATAATATTATTTTAAAATTATGTTTGAGTTTATAGTCAAACCGATTTATTTGTTTAATTTTATTTATGTTCTTCTTACGCTTATTGTCAAATACCGATATTGTAATAATAATAATAATAATAATAATAATAATAATAATAAGAAGAAGAAGAAGAAGAAGAAGAAGATATACATCTTTGTGTAAAATAATTGAAACACTTGTTTTAGTTTCCTTTCTTTCTTTCTACGGACAGTTTTAGACCCCTTGGAGTTTCAGGATGTAATCGATTTCTAATTTTTCCTCGGATTAAAACAAAAAAAAAAACAGAATATGCAAGCTGTTCTATATATATAAAAAAAAATAAATAAAAACAGACTCTGTAAGTCGTTCTATGACCTCCCCACCCCCGTGCCTGAATGAAAATCCGCAGATTTTAAGGTTTCCTAAAAATAAATTACTACTAAATCGTAGGGATGAATTAACGGTTTTATGTAAACATCGAAAATATTTTTCTCTAAAATTTAATTAATTACAATTGTTCATTTATAATTTATGCTCCAATATAACTTGAAAATTAAAAATTATTTCACTAAAATAAATGAGCCGCACGATAACTAATTGGTTTTCTTAACTATAATATACTTTAGTATACCAGAATTATTTAATTTCAATTCTAACCTAAACATTCCAGCTCCTTTAACTTTGAATTAGTACTAAGCCAAATTTTTTTAAAAAACCTGAAATCTAACCTGCTGTTAAAAATTATTGTCTACACATTTAAATAATATATGATCCCACGATGTATGTTACCCAGACAAAATTAAAAAGTGTCATACTTTGACATCAGGCTGCTCTGTTTCCCTTCATTACCCAAATCTTCGACTTCATAGTTCAACCTAATTATCATTTTTACTTGAACAATATTGACACACCTACAACCATATTCACCAACAAACATTCCCTAATTTTCTATAATTCATCTTATATTTTCAAAATAAACCATTTTTACCATCTATTTTAAAATATCACCTGAAGATGAACAGTATTGTTCTGAAACATGAAAATTTTTGTGTAGTGATATCATGCATTTATTAACCATTGTAATAACAAAATTACAATATTAAGCTCTACTTTTTTCTTTATAAAAGTAAATTCTTGAAGAGTAGGTCTACCTGTTTCCTCATTTACTTATAATATATATATATATATATATATATATATATATATATATATATATATATATGTGTGTGTGTGTGTGTGTGTGTGTGTGTGTGTGTGTAAAATTTACTATACACTATTAAATATAACAGACAATGAATGACTGTTATGTTCAATCATGAGCCGTTCTAAACGTCGTATTTTGGCTTTAATTTCTGGGGAAAATAAAGACAAAATTTGTCCAACATTTGGATATTTTTTTTATTATGCTGGTTCTAAGCTTTCTTCTCACATGAGCCATCTTCAGAGAGGTTACAGAGACGTTAACATAATGACATCCACCATCAAAGATGATATTATCTTGTGTTGACATAAAACATTGCTATGCAACGATAACAGTCATTGAATAGCAGACGCAGTTCACAAATTTGTAATGCGGTTCTATGACGTCACTCCGCCCGAGAGACCGAAATGTTAACAGAACCATTTGTCTAAATGCAATATAATGTGTTGTGATCAGATTGAGATGTGATTTTATTAAGTGTGGGTTGCTTTGATTGGTTTTATAAAATTTATAATATAAATATGTTATAACATCACCACAAAATAGATATTTTGTTTCAGCACTTGTTTCTTGTCAAATGATGGTCCTGATTGTGAGATTGTTTTAACGGATTTAAAACTTACCAAACCCCTTCAATAAGTAAGATATTGTTACGTAATTTTTGATGACCAATCAAAATACAAATAAATGATAATTTGAAAAACATATCTGCATACCCTAAAAACAATTTATTGGTGCGTTAATGTAAACGGTTGACTAAAATAGAAATAAGTATTGTTAATTGACTAATTAATTTCACTTTAAAATAAAAATAAAAATTAATTTACAAAAATTATTACGAATTAATGTTAGAAATTACAAATTTCAAATTCTAAATTTAATTAAGCAGCGTGTTTAAAGTATTACCAAGTTTTTTAAAGATGAAACCACTAAGAGACAGACACGCACACCACGTCTATTGAACAGGTTAAGAGGCTCGTCCCTCGTTCCCTGTTTAGGATGTAGTTTCCGGCTTTCTCTTTTCCAATCTTCTCGCTCTTTCAATCGGAGTAGATAGATCTATCTATCGCCCGGTTCACACTCCACCTACGTCTATTGAACAGGTTAAGAGGCTCGTCCCTCGTTCCCTGTTTAGGATGTGGTTTCCGGCTTTTCTCTTTTCCAACCTTCTCACTTTTTCAATTGGAGTAGATAGATCTATCTATCACCCGGTTCACACTCCACCCACGTCTATTAAACAGGTTAAGAGGCTCATCCCTTGTTCCCTATTTAGGATGTGGTTTCCGGCTTTATCTTTTCCAATCTTTTCACTATTACGTAGCCCCCTGCACTTCAGTGGCGTTACCACCTTGCTCGGGGTATTACGATTAAAATATATATATATAAATATGTAGACTACCGGCCATAATTATTAGGCCACCCCAGTTTTGTAAAAGAAATGATGTATTTCATACTTTTTTTAGTATTTATTACCAAGTGGGTAATTCTAAATGAAAATAGAATGGTTCTTTTGTTATTATTACTTTGCAAAACTTCACAAGGCAGATGGCGACAATTTACCCATCGCACCCTGTAGATTGAAACTATGTCTTTCACACTATTTTTAGTATTTATTACCAAGTGGATAATTCTAAATAAAAATAGAATGGTTCTTTTGTTTTTATTACTTTGCAAAATTTTACCAGGCAAGGAAGCAAAGATGAACTCGTCCGAATCACCCTAAATTTTCTTCATTCTTTCATTGATGAAACTGCAACATAGGTAATTATTAAATATTTATAAGTTCATTTGATGCACATGTTATTGTGCAGTATTTAAAAAAGAACCATTCTATTTTCATTTACAATTATTCACTTGGCAATAAATACTAAAAAATAGTATGAAATTCATCATTTTCTATAAAAAACTGGGGTGGTGTAATAATTATGGCCGGTAGTGTACATACACACCCACACACATACACATACATACTCACATACACATATATATGCGCACACATACATAAATATACATATGCACACATATACATGATTTGTAACTATTGTTTTTCAATTTATCCGTTAAATTCAATGCTGTTGTAAGAAGCGTCTGTAGACGCTACATATATTAGATACTTCACTAGAAACAAAGAAAAGAGGGTTGGATTGCTATGTGATGTCAGTTCTTCAATAGGGCAGTGAATGCTGGACAATATCATGGAAAATGAGGACAAAACTGGAAGCAGCGGTAATGTGGTTCTACAGAAGGATGCTGCGGATATCGTGGACTGAGCACGCAAGCAACGATGAGGTGTTGGAAAGAATGGCAACAAAAAGGAAATTAATACTGAGCATCAGGAAGAGACAACTGAAGTTCCTCGGACATGCAATAAGGAAGGAGAGCTTGGAGAACCTGATACTGACTGGCCAGATAGAGGGAAAAAGAGACAGAGGAAGGCAGCGGATAACATATTTGCAAGACCTGATCAGGTGGATGACGGAACGGAGGTTGCTAGGTGTAACAGGAGCAAACATACTAAGAGCCACAAGGGATAGGGAGACGTGGAGAACCATGATCGCCTACGTTCTGAAGGGACAAGTTACATAGAAGAAGAAGAAGAAGAAGAAGAAGAAGAAGAAGAAGAAGTGAAAGAGACAGCTGAAGTTCCTGGGACATGCAATAAGGAAGGAGAGCTTGGAGAACCTGATACTGACTGGCCAGATAGAGGGAAAAAGAGACAGAGGAAGGCAGCGGATAACATATTTGCAAGACCTGATCAGGTGGATGACGGAACGGAGGTTGCTAGGTGTAACAGGAGCAAACATACTAAGAGCCACAAGGGATAGGAAGACGTGGAGAACCATGATCGCCTACGTTCTGAAGGGACAAGTTACATAGAAGAAGAAGAAGAAGAAGAAGAAGAAGAAGAAGAAGAAGTGAAAGAGACAGCTGAAGTTCCTGGGACATGCAATAAGGAAGGAGAGCTTGGAGAACCTGATACTGACTGGCCAGATAGAGGGAAAAAGAGACAGAGGAAGGCAGCGGATAACATATTTGCAAGACCTGATCAGGTGGATGACGGAACGGGGGTTGCTAGGTGTAACAGGAGCAAACATACTAAGAGCCACAAGGGATAGGGAGACGTGGAGAACCATGATCGCCTACGTTCTGAAGGGACAGGTTACATAGAAGAAGAAGAAGAAGAAGAAGAAGAAGAAGAAGAAGAAGAAGAAGAAGAAGAAGTGAAAGAGACAGCTGAAGTTCCTGGGACATGCAATAAGGAAGGAGAGCTTGGAGAACCTGATACTGACTGGCCAGATAGAGGGAAAAAGAGACAGAGGAAGGCAGCGGATAACATATTTGCAGGGCCTGATCTGGTGGATGACGGAACGGGGGTTGCTAGGTGTAACAGGAGCAAACATACTAAGAGCCACAAGGGATAGGGAGACGTGGAGAACCATGATCGCCTACGTTCTGAAGGGACAGGTTACATAGAAGAAGAAGAAGAAGAAGAAGAAGAAGAAGAAGAAGAAGTGAAAGAGACAGCTGAAGTTCCTGGGACATGCAATAAGGAAGAAGAGCTTGGAGGACCTGATACTGACTGGCCAGATAGAAGGAAAAAGAGACAGACGAAGGCAGCGGATAACATATTTGCAGGGCCGATCAGGTGGATGACGGAACGGGGGTTGCGAGGTGTAACAGGAGCAAACATACTAAGAGCCACAAGGGATAGGAAGACGTGGAGAACCATGATCGCCTACGTTCTGAAGGGACAGGGTACATAGAAGAAGAAGAAGTGAAAGAGACAGCTGAAGTTCCTGGGACATGCAATAAGGAAGAAGAGCTTGGAGGACCTGATACTGACTGGCCAGATCGAAGGAAAAAGAGACAGACGAAGGCAGCGGATAACTTATTTGCAGGGCCTGATCAGGTGGATGATGGAACGGGGGTTGCGTGGTTTAACAGGAGCAAACATATTAAGAGCCACAATGGATATGGAGACGTGGAGAACCATGATCACCTACGTCCTGAAGGGACAGGGTACATAGAAGAAGAAGAAGAAGAAGAAGAGGAAGTCTGAATTCGGATGATAGTGGAGAGTTATATGGATTTGAAGACAAACACAGTCATATTCTAGTGCAGAAATCGAATATATGGGCCCGCAAATTCTGATGCTAAAACCAACGTCCGAATAATAAAGAAAACACACGAAGATGTATATATAAAATAAACTCACATACACAGATCCTTTTATACAAAACCATATCTACAAATCATATAATAATTCTGCTTGTTCCTTCCTCAGGCAGTTACTTAGTTCCTCCATCCATTACGCCTCTGAAGAAAGATAATACACTTACTCTCTACACAAGCTTTTCCTTCCCCTCTGTCTTTTTATAATCTATAAACGCTACTCTCCTCAGCCTTCCTCTCATCTTTGCCGAACAGAATCATATAATAATTCTGCTTGTTCCTTCCTTAGTTAGTTACTTAGTTCCTCCGTCCGTTACGCTACTTACTCTCTACACGTGCTTTTCCTTTCCCTCTATCTCTCCTCAGCCTTTCTCTCACCTTTGCCAAACGGAAGGGTAGTAAAGAGTAGGAGAGTAGGAGGAGAGAGCTTATAGCATTACCGTATCAGTAGCAGCTTAAGCTGATTGTTGTAGCAGTAACTGTGTGTGTATATGTGTGTGTACTGTATAATATAGTAAAAATAGGTAGACCTAATAACGAAATTTTTGGCCTCTACACCCTTGGCCATTATTCAGTTGGTCTTTTCTATTTACAGCGGACACGGGAGCCATGATTTCTTAGCAATAAAAAACACATTTTCTCTTTCAAAATCTTTCACAAAATAGCGTACAGTATTTTGGTTATGGTCTGTGAATACGCCGCTTAATATAAGATTACAGTAAAGTAGCTTCTATGGACGTTACTTTTATAGATATTTTAATAAAATTAAACTCTGTGTTATCGTTATTTTATTATTCAATGCCTTTATGTTTGAAGACGTTACTATCATTTGTAGTATAACAAAGTAAAATATTTCCAGGAAATCATAATTATCCATACGTGAAAATTCCGCGGGTTCCGCTAGTACACATAAATATACATTGAAACACCCACACACATATACACAGACATACAGAAACAAAAGTAAGTATATATATCACGTTGAATACACCGGTTCTTGCTCGATCACCGAAGTTAAGCAACGTTGAGCCTGGTCAGTACTAGATACTAGATGGGTGACCGTTTGGGAATATCAGGTGCTGTAAGTGATTATTGATGAATGTGTGTTGTGGTGCTGTGGATATCGGCTTGGAAAGAGAAATCGGTGAGCCGAGTTCGATTTCCAGTCGAATACGCTGCATTCACTTACGCACTTGTACCCTTGGGAAAGGTATTAATCCGTCCCTTCCCTCCAGTTATGGGTTAAATATCTGAGGTCTGCTGTTCATGCGATCCGTGGCAAACTTCTGCACCGATTGTTTGTTATCAGCAGTTCCAAAAAGTGTCGATGGTGCTACACAAGCCTTCACCAGTTAAAACAATTCTTTGTGTGGCAGTCTAATTGGGTTAGACACTCATACGTCGAAATCGACGGGAGAGTCCATAATATATATATATAAAGGCAAGAAAATTTTTACTATAGGCCATGATAAATTTTAAAACAAAAAAAAAATGTCGACCAGTTTCGTCCGTCCACTCTCGTCAGTACTGTTAACGGGGAAACAAATTATGGAAAGAAGGTCTGTCGCGGTTGACGTGAATGAATGGACAGGGAAAAAATGATAAAAGATGCTAGAGACACAGCAAACCAAGCCCAAGAAGTCTCTTTGTTTACAAAGAGAGGATCACCTGTACCTGATGAACAGCGTGTCCAACACCTTCAGATGGAATAACGAGTGTGCGCTGACGAAAAGATAGAACCCGTTCACACTGAAATCTATAGCACAGGAGGGATTATTTATCAAGTGATCCACAATAGAAGACTCGTATGTATTTCAAATGGCATCACCAGACGAGAAAATTTTGTTGAGTATTTTAGCAGGCACATGCTGTTTAATATACACATACATATAATATACACATGTACATGTAGTGGATTTAGGCAACAATCTCTCTTTTATGCAAGTTTCATTAAAAATAGCAGAGGAGGTATTATGGTTAAGTTTTTAATATATTTCTTCATATTTGAATCATAAAGAATGGATCAAATGTAGTAGAAACCTTTGCCTCTACCCAATATTTACACTTATCCCCCTACTTGAGAGAGATGTGACACAAGGTCTTTTTTAACGTGGGGAACCTGTGCGCGTATGCCCAGGTACTGGTCAAAACATTACCTATCCACCACGGTGGATAGGTTCAAAACCGGTCTAAACTGGTCTTAAACTGGTCTTATTTGTTCTTAATTTGGAGACCCCAGCCCGAAGGCCGGGGGTTTCCTCTACCCGACTAGTATGCTAACGCCCAGCTCCCACTATATTCTTCAAAGTTTATTGTAACGTTGGTTAATATTGGCCCATTCCCCAGTCTAGAGGACTAGACTAGAACGCCGGCGTGTTTGATTGTCAGCAAGAGAAAGATTCCGAGGTTTGCACTACGAATAGCAGTTAGCAAAATCCAGCAAGCATGAATTTTGTAAATATCTTGTGTTTTTAAAAAAGGGCGGGGAATTTGACACTGAAGTCTGAAAGCGCAAAGGGACGGAGAACGATGCCTTTTAAAATCTGATCAAATTTTTGAGAAACAGAGAAATTTCATTCGAAACAAAGAAAGGAGCGCTCAACTGTATGGACGTGAATACTGAACAATTTTCGGTACTTCCGGGTTAAAATTGAATCCTCTCTTTATTATTATTTATGTCGGAAAGAATTCTAAGAAAGGGATCAACACCTTGGAGCCTCCCCCGCCATAGAGATAGGAGTCCAGCATTGTTCGGTGAGTGCCGTTCTGTCGCTTATTAATTAAATATTAAATTTCTAGTTCGCGAGCCTACGCAAATTTTATTTATCAGCCAAATACAGAACCAAATACAAGTGTGAAATCCCAAATGAGCTGCTGTGATCCAAAAAGAAGATATAAAAAGCGGATACAGAAAGCATCGCCAGGCAGACCGACTCGAGGAGAAGAGAGTAATTAGTATCTTCCTTGACCCAAGTCAAGCTGCTTACTATGTTCGCCTCCCTATCTCTTTCCTTCTTCCCTGCCTCAAAAACTACTTACTGACCTAAGGAGCAAATACATCAAAGACATTCCTTACTTACACGCTCCCAAATTCCTAAGCATTAATTCTCTTTCAGCATTTTGTTGCCATGAACATTTTAACCTCCGTTGGACATATACTTCATGCATTACTTCAATTGTAAAAACATTAATTGATATGTGTTACATATAAAATGATATTTTTCAACTCAATTTGCTTTTCTTGGCTTATAACTCTTCTTTATGACTTATAGTGGGCTATCTACAACAAGGCCAAATTCCGTTAACCTGCAACAGTATACAACTTCTCTTCACTAGAACGGACTCTCCACTACTAACAGAAAAGAACAGATAAGCAACCCACTATAGATCAATAAAATTCAAGATGTGATTCACTGTGAGATGGGCAAAATCATTCCTCACCTGATTGTATCCCCTCCACTCGCCTGTGATTACTGTGGAGCCAGGCCGAACCGATTTCTTGATTATAGGCGTCAGTGTTGCTGCACTCCGGTCTGGTATTGTATACAAGAAACATTTTTTAATCTCACGACACATTCCACCAACTACCCAAATTGTGTGGTGTTCATGTTTTATTGTTTTATATTTAACTAGCAGTACAGCCCGGCGTTGCTCCGGTGTAATGAAAGATTTAAAACTAATCCATGGTCCTGGAGCTCAGACTCAGACTAAAGAATATTTGAAATAATAAAATAATTACGGCAATTTACCAATCGCACCTAATAAAATAATTGCGACAATTCACCAATCGCACATATATATATATATATATATATATATATATATATATATATATATATATATATATATACTAGCAGTATAACCCCGCGTTGCTCGGGTGTAATGAAAGCTTTAAAACTAATCCATGGTCCTGGAGCTCAGACTCTTTGGACGTTGGCACGAAACACTAAAAAGCAATAGTTGTTTCCAGTTAAAGCGAAACCGTAGACTGAAAGAAAAATGATTGGATGTAAGTCCAATTTTGATTTCCTGGTAAGTGATCAGCACCATGCAGCCTCTGCCGCTACATAAACTCACAGAGGTAGGAGTCCAGCATTGTTCGGTGTGTGCCGTTCTGTTGCTTATTCCTGAACTTGGCGCCCATCCACATTCGTTCGATATGTCGTATGTGGGCGCCAGTTTGTGGATCAATAAAATTCAAGATGTGATTCACTGTGAGATGGGCAAAATCATTCCTCACCTGACTGTATCCCCTTCACTCGTCTGTGATTACTGTGGAGCCAGGCCGATCCGACTGATTGATTATAGGCGTCAGTGTTGCTGCACTCCGGTCTGGTATAGCATACCTCCGGACACATTCCACCAAATCCCCAAATTGTGTGGCGTTCATGTTTGATTGTTTTATATTTAATCTTCACAAAATGGTTTCGGTTTTTGGTACTTCAAATTTTTTGTACAAAATTGGCGGGGAGATAACCCAGAAGTACCCAATTTTCTAATTGATGAAGACGAGACGAGACGAGACGTATGGTAATTGAAATGCGGTTCTAGAGAAGGACGCTTAAAATTCTATGAACTGAGCATGAGACTAACAGGGAAGTTTCGATCAAAATACAAACAAACGGG
This sequence comes from Ascarosepion bandense, assembly GCA_037127315.1. Taxonomy (NCBI): domain Eukaryota; kingdom Metazoa; phylum Mollusca; class Cephalopoda; order Sepiida; family Sepiidae; genus Ascarosepion; species Ascarosepion bandense. The sequence continues at coordinate 965,480 of JBBBDQ010001336.1, forward strand.
GCGCTTATGTTTAAAATCGAAAAAAGGCAGTTGACACTTCTCGAGGAAAGAAGAACTGGAGAATATGAAACTCACAAGACATATTGAAGGTAAGAGGGAAACAGCGATTAACCTACCTAAGAGTCTTCTGTTACTGGATGGCAGAGCATGGCGTAGAAGTGATGGTGAAAAGATAAGACTTACTAAGAGCTACAAAAACTAGGATGTTGTGGAGAGCCATGATCATTCATATTGTAAAAATCAAAATCTCCTTACATATTTTCTCTCTCTCTCTCTCACACACACACACACACACACACACACACACACACACACACACACACACACACATACACACACACACACTGTTTTTCCCGTGTTTTTTTCTATAATTTACTATCCCTCGCCGGATCAGTCAGTTAAGTGCCATACGTGATACACGCTTGGGCGATCATGTCTCGAAAGAGACATGACTGACTGGGCAAAACATTTTCCCACATTTTCCATTACTTTCTGTGGTGGATATATATATATATATATATATATATATATATATATATATATAATAAAATCGACTCTGTACGTATTCAAATCTTAAAATGTTACACCAGTAACGATCTTGCGATTTTTTTCGTATATATATATATATATATATATATATATATATATATATATATTTCTTTCATCATTTCACCCTAAGCAAGGCATTCCACTGCCACTATTGCGCTTGGGGCTACATAGGAGGAGGTAAGTAGGAAGAGTGGTTAGATATAGGAAATGTCAGAAGTGGAGGTGATAGATAGTTGGGTGGGTGGGAAGAGTGTTTGAAAGAATGGAAGTTAGTTTGTTAGGCGGTGTCTATTGACCTTACATTTAAACTCCTGCAGATTGTAGCCGTCGGGGAAGCAGTCATGTGGAAGAGAATTCCACAGTCTGGAAGTGCGAGAAAAGAAACTGTTGGAGTAGAAGTTGCGGTTGCATTATCAGTTTCACTGTAAAAGGGTGGGATCTAGTTGCTAATCTAGTATCTCGTGCATATTCGAACCTAGGAGGCACCAGTGATCTAAGTTCATCGGAGCAGAATTCGTGAAAGTATTTATAGAAGAGACACAGGGAAGCCACGTCGCGCCGGTGAGAGAGAGATTGCAGGCGGTCTGCTAAGTCGGTATCGATCACATTACAGACCCTCCGCTGTACCTTATCGAGAAGCCCAAGGAGAATAGCAGGGGCACCCAACCAGATATGGCAACAGTATTCAATGCATGGGCGGATGGTAGATTTATAAATGTGCAGGATAGATTCAGACGGAAAAAAACTCCGGGCCCTGCACAGAGAACCGACTTTCATAGCAGCAGATTTAGCAATGGATTCGATATAGTCATTCCACTTGAGGTCCGCTGATAGTGTGAGACCAAGGAGGCGTAGCGTTTTACTCTCTGGGAGGCAAGCCTGGTCCATGCTAATAGGAGGCAGGTGCGATTGTCTATGACGATTAATTGATAGTAGCTTCGTTTTAGAAGCATTCAAATTTACGAGCCATTTCTTACCCCACTCCACTACGGATTAGAGGTCATTTTCAAGCTCGGCTGCAAGGTTAGCTTTGTCGCCCGCACCAGATTTTTGGTCGAGGCGAGAATATATATATATATATATATATATATATATATATATATATATATATATTCTAAACATATATTGTTAAATATAACAGACAATGAATGTCTATTATGTTTAATCATGAGGCATTCTAAACATCGTATTTTAGCTTTAATTTCAGGTGAAAATAAAAACAAAAATTGTCCAATATTTGGATATTTTTAATGCTGGTTCTAAGCTTTCAGCTCACATGAGCCATTTTCAGAGAGGTTACAGGAGCGTTAATATAGAGAAAATCCACCATCAAAGATGATATTATCTTGTGTTGACATTAAACATTGTTATGCGACGATGACAGTCACCGAATAGCAGACGCAGATTGTAAATTTGTAATGCGGATCTATGATGTCACTCCGCGTGAGAGACCGAAATGTTAGCAGAACCATAGGTGTAAATGCAATTTAATGTGTTGTGACCAGGTTGAAATGTGATGTTATTAAGTGGGGCTTGCTTTGATGTAATGTACATGGCCTCCAATATCTGAAGGTTCTTTTCACTGTGTGTATGTGTGAGTATTATTGTGTTATCGACTAAAATTTATGCTTCTCTAAGAAATGCCGTCCAACTGAACCACGATCAGTATAGCTGCAGGCAAGTCCACTGGATAACGTGGTTGTAATAAAACCAATACATGTAGTGGATTTTTTGTTAGTAACAGAGATACAATCAATGAACGGGCATGTAAATTGATACACTACATTGGTTTTCTAGAGAGGATTTAGTTATGTGGTTGTAGGGTTATCAGAGACTATGAGATAAATTGCTTTAATTTTTTATAATATATGTTGTGCTTAATTTGCTTATTATTATTAATTGGTTTAACATTTCTACCTATTATGTTTTTGATTGTTGTTTCATCATGTTTGTAATTATTATGCATTTGGTTGCAATAGTATAAGTTAATAGTGTCATGCCCATTCCGACGTACAGTATTATTATTAATATTACTAAATATTGTTTGAAGTATTATTAAGTTTATTGAGATACATTTTAATTTGTTGATCAATGGTGGATTTAGGAAATCCATTGTTAACAAGTGTTTGTTTAATGCTGTGTAATTCTTTATGGCTTTGAAAGAAGACATCATTTGTGCGCGTTGTATTAAGCTTTTTATAACCGCTAACTTAAATCGTTGGGGGCATTCACGATTATAATTAAGAAGACACGAGTTTATGCTAGTTGGTTTCCTATATAGAGAAGTAGTAAATCTGTGTGCTGGAATCAATAAATACATGAAGGAATGGAATTTTATTATTAATATTAAGTTCTAATGTAAATTTGAGGACGTATCTTCTATATATAGGAGTTTATTAATGTTATTACGTATTTTATTTTCCAAACGCGCTATATAACAATTAGAAAAGAGGGACCTAAAGGAGATCTCATCGCAATACCATCTATTTGAGTATAAAATTTACCTAGGAAGTCATGAAAGGAAACTTGAGGGGTGGATGCTAATAATAATTTATTTCGAAATAGTGGGTTTAATATTGATTATATATATATAGTACACTTGGTATGTAATCCGGGTAAATTCCAAAAGAGACGAACTCAATGTTAAATCCATTTATTTAATTTAACAGAGTAATATTTTATAAAGGATTTTCGATTATTACCTTGGGTGATATATATTTCACCGCTTTTGATGTTCTTAACGCTGCTCGTCAGATCCAAATGGTACAACTATCGATTGCCTACTGTTGTACCATTTGGATCTGACGAGCCGCGTTAAGAACATCAAAATTATTATTATAAACAACGCAAAAGAAATTTAACAACCATCAGATGAGAATTAAACTGAACATGAAAGTCGTTCCCATGTCAAAGACATGTCTTCGGTTGGTCTGCTTGATGTATTCTTCGCTGTTACCACGGACTTTTCTTCAAAATTTTATTCTTTGAAAACTATTCAGTAATTTCTTTTTCTTTTGTTTTTCACTTTTCTGTAGAAATTCTTATGTAGCAATAATTTTTTTAAATGTAAAATACATATTTCATTTTCACTGATAATGTACTTAATTTAATGTTATTAGCAACCATTTGGTCTAATTTAAAGTTATTGGTCATCATTTGGTACACAAAGCAGTTAATTCGTGCAATTCATTCATTTTGTGCGTTAGCAATAAATTTTTCGTCTGCTACGCTCGTGTCGTCTGCCTTTGTTGTGCAGATATATCTTACCGCCAATATTTGTCTGAACTGTTTTTCGTAGTTTTCTTTCTTTCTTTTTTTTTTTTTTTTCCATATTTTAACAAATAAAAAATCCTATACTTCAGCCATTTTCTCCCCGACTCTTCCCTCTGTCTTTTCTACAAATATTTTCATAGCAATTGTTCGGATAATCTTTGTTCCTTGTTACCTCAATTATACAAATTTAAACCTGGTATTAGATTGGCTATGGGTAAATATCAGGACATAGTCTTATAATACTTAAATTCAAAACCAGTTTGGAGGTAGACCACCTCGCCCGGAGGATAAAGGGTTTTGTGTAGCGTCAACACCACTACCTGTAAACAAGGCAAGTTACAGAAGCTTTGACGACAACGAACCTGCACAGGCGAGGATTTGTCGATAGCCTATGCTTCACTGGTGCTAAGAAAACTAGACTGGCAATTAGGTCTCTGTGTTTTACTGTTGAATTAGTTAGATGCAACTGCATGTTCTCGCACTTTTCAACCGCCAATCTTCAAAAGTTTAAATGCAACACCAATCATCATCTTTTGTCGTTCTGAACCCTGTTCTTTTATTGCTCTCACCCCCCACCCAACACTTCTTCTCGCTAAAATTTTCTGAATCCCTTTCACTTCATTCCAATAAGTGTTAGAAAAAATCAGAATCAATTATGCCAGGAACCTTCTACATCCTCACGGATACACCAAATTTCGAAAATTAAACCGGATGTGTAGAAGTGTATCATAAAGAAACATTATACAGAAGAAACTTTAACTTTCAAGGCAGAGATTTGCGCACGACTTATTTTCTAGAAACAAAAATAAAAATATTTAATATTTTCTGACTCCCTATCAATGAGACGGAAAGGAAACTAAAAGACCTCCTACAGAAGGTAGCTGAAGAGAGTGACAAGAAAGGACTACAAATAAACTGCAAGGAAACCGAATGCATGGTCATCAGCAAAAAGAGCAGCCAAAAATGACAAATACATGAGAGAGACTAAAATCAAGCAGGTACAAAAATTTAAATAACTGGGAAGTGTTCAAACAGAAGACGGAAAGTGCGACACGGAGATTTGAAGGCGAATTCGCATGGCAAAGGACGCGTTCCAGAAGCTAATAGAGTATTAAGAGATAGGAAATGGACTTCCGGTTGCCTCTGTCTTTTGTCATGCTTAATATATTTCCCTATCAAATATGTCTTTCCCCGTCTCTCTTTCCCTCTATGAGTATTAGATTCTCCAAGCCCTCCTACCTCATGATGTGTCTCAGAAACCTCAGCTATCACTTCTTGATGTTAAATATGAGTTTTCTTGCCGTTTGGGTCCTCTTTAACACCTCATCGTTACTCAAGTACTCCATCCATGTTATCCTCAGTATCCTTCTGTGTGCACCACATTTCTGCTGCCTCGAGCCTCTCCTTTATCTTTGAAAAGATCGTCAAAAATTCGCTGCTATACAGAAGGGCAGATATTACATAGCAGTCTCGCACTCATTTCTTTGTTTCCGGTGAGACTTTCCTGTCGCTCAGTACTCTGTTTAGCTTTTGAAATGTGTCCTTGGTCATGCCAGTGCGTCTTCAGATCTCAGTGTCGCACTTTCTATCCTCTGTCAAAACACTTCCTAGTATTTAAATTTCTTTAATTGTTTTTATTTTAGTTTCTACGGCCTGTACTTGGCATTTTGCGGTCTTCTTTTTGCTGATGGCCATATATTCAGTTTTCTTGAAGTTTATGCTTAGTCTTTTCTTCTCGCTTTCTCTTGCTACCTTCTGTCCTGCATTTTCCTTTCTGTGTCTGCTAACAAAACTGTGTCATACGTGTAATGTTGAGACTGTGACCGCCAAGGAAGAATCCTGACAAGGGCTATATTTCTCTCAGAACTGATAAAGAAATAATATTATAGGAGTTTGAGTTTGAGTTTTGTTTTACGGTTATCAATCTCTGTGGGTTATTTAATGCCAAAAATGTAGGGTTTTAATGTATTTTTTTTATTAATGTTCGGTTATATTTAAAAAGTTGATATAGTCAGATTTTGTTGAAAAACTGAAAATGTCTTCTAGTTTTATATTAAAAAATGTATTGCTATAAATAATTTATTTTTCCTTCAAAAAATGTATATTTTTCTATAAAAGTCGATTTTTATGCTTTAATGCTTAACCATAGTTTGGGGGTGCTAACTATTTGCCCATAGCTGGGGCTCTAACAGGTGCTACCACTCCGGGTCAGGGTGGACCTGAGAACAACAGCAATTAAGAAATGGTTCCATGCTCCTCACAACCTCCCAATCAGAGGTCTTGCTGCCAGATGCAGTTTACCGTCATACCCAGGACCGAATGTTATAGGAATTAAAGGAATGACCAGGCAGACTTGGCCGAAAAGTCTCTCTGAAATGAAACCCTTGATAACCGTTTTAAAATCCCTTATGTGAACATTAATAATCAACTAAACAGTTTCTTTTAGCAAAAGTGCAGAAGCGTTGGAACGGCAAAGCCATTAGCAAGTTTCGCACAAGCAAACCGATGCTGGGAGAATAAAGACAGGAATTTAGAAATTAAAGGAAAATTGAATTCATGTTGATTCGGCTGTACTTAGGCCACACATACCTCTCCTATTTATACTTTGGGAAAAACATACCAAGATACACTCACGGGGTAAAACGTTTTACTCGAAGCGACAAAAATATGGTTCTACAGAAGGATGCTGAGGATACCATGGACTGAACATGTGGGCAACATACTTAATGGGCTTGATCAAGTGGATCTCGGAGCGGGGTTTAGGTGGGGGTAACAGAAAAAGGCGTGGTAAAGCCATAAAATTGTGTTCAAAAAATATTTTTATTTTGGTACTAAATACCCAATGGAGGGGTGAAATGCTCAATATCTATCTATCTATCTATCTATATATATATATATATATATATATATATATATATATATATATATATATATATATATATATTTTAACGAAACTTGGTTATAAGCAACCGACAATTTGTAATGAATTATTTTGAACATTATTTTTACCGATACTCGTATTTAAGTAGATATTCTGTTTTTAATTAAACAGTATTTTTATATTTATATCTACCGACCTGATTATTTACGATAAATTTTTATTACGAAAATGCGTGCTACCCAGCAGGATTCGAATGGTAGCTTCCCCTATGTAAATAGGGGTCACAGGTTCGAATCCAGCTGGGTAGCACACATTTTCGTAATAAAAATTTATCGTAAATAATCAGGCCGGTAGATATAAATATAAAAATACTGTTTAATTAAAAACAGAATATCTACTTAAATACGAGTATCGGTAAAAATAATGTTCAAAATAATTCATTACAAATATATATATATATATATATATATATATATATATATATATATATATATATATATAATTATAAATTATCATTTAGAACATGTAAAATTACAATTAACTGATGAGATATTGTCCTTTCAATGTCGAAACAAAATGTACACTTTGTAGTAAATTGTAATTTGTATATGTTCTAAACTATAATTTATAATATATATTCATTGCTCTATTTCTATATTGAGCACTGTTTTAAATTAAAGTTTTTAACTTTGTTAATATTTTCTTCGTTCCTTTTATATATATATGTATATACACTCTCAGCTATTGGGCGTGTATAATGATAATATACACGCTAAAAAGTCTGCCTCCTTTTACCGAGCGTCCGTAGATCACAGGTAGAATCGCCGACTGACGCCAATTCGGTTAGGTTTCAATCCTGGATAAAAAGCAATCGGATGTCTAACCGTACTGATGAGCAGTGATACAGCGAAACAGATCTGTCTGCGGATGACTATATGTATATATATTAAGCATTTCATTCCTTCATTTGTTGTTATATATATATATATATATATATATATAGAGAGAGAGAGAGAGAGAGAGAGAGAGACAGAGACAGAGACAGAGACACAGAGAGAGAGAGAACGAGAAAGAGATAACGATATATAAATTTTATATATCAATTTGGAGGCAAAATGTATGACGAAATAGAAAAGTTTTCGTGTGACGCGTTTCGACTTTATCCAACTAGCGTTTCGACTTCATCCGACTTGTATACGTTAACGCGACTACACTTTCGCACAAACGAGAGACGCTGAGAATTTGAAATCTATGCATTCATATATATATATATATATATATATATATATATAATTTCAGAGCAGTGATTGGTAATTACGAGAAATCGGGAAATTGTGTATATAAACTTTGATTCATCTTCGTTTAACTATGAAATCATTCGTGGTCAAAGACGCAGATCAATTGATGGCCTCCCCTATGTAGTTAGGGTTCGCAGGTTCGAATCCAGCCGAATGACACACATTTTCCTAAGAAAATTTCTCTAAAATACTAAGGCCGGTAGAATTATATAAATATACTGTTTAATTAATAACACAGCATCTACTCAGATACGAGTATCTCTTAAAAACAATGTTCAAACAAAGAAATTATACATGTGTGTGTGTTTTGGGCATATAATCTAACCAATTTTTGATAACATAAGATCTTTCAAGAATAATGAAATGTTGTAAGAACCTGGACGCCAATTTACCACAGATCATCGTCGTCTTGCGGCCATTGGCCGAGATAGAACTCACTACACCCCTCCAGTATTCCCGGTGCGTTTAGAACCCTGGCGCAGTTTTGTAGCGAAATTCATAATCTTGTCAAATAGCTGAATACTTGATGCTTCGCCAGGGCTACCAAGGGTGTTTTTATTGTGACACCAACACTAGATGGATTGCCTCCAGACCCCATCCTGTTATTTAACCCATAACTGGAGGGAAGTAACGGATTAATATCTTTGCCAAGGGTACCAGTGCTGAAGTGAATGCAGGGTACTCGACTGGAATTCGAACTCGGATCACCGATTTCTCTTTTTAACCCGATATCCACCACAACGCATATCCGTCACTGAACGTTTACAGCGCCTAGTATTCTCAAGTGGTCACCCAACTAAGTACTGACCAGGCTCAACGTTGCTTAACTTCGGTGATCGAGCGAGAACCGGTGTATTCAACGTGATAGACCGATAAGCTAGCGATTAAAGCACCTTCTAAATATTTTTTGTCTTCTTGAATAGTCTTATCATTTAATTATAGCTGCATTTTTCATATAAATATTTAGCCAGTCTCGTTACAGTGAATAACTATTTATTCACTAAATATATATTTAGTTATAGCACAAGGCCGAATTGGGGAGGGGGAAGAAAAACTCAGGTTGGTCTTTACTAACTATCCTCTACCTAGCTAATCCTACTCACGACCCAGCCATACTTTACAATTTCATCATTGACCATAAGAACTTATCCATCATCCTACTCACGACCCAGCCATACTTTACAATTTCATCATTGACCATAAGAACTTATCCATCATCCTACTCACGACCCAGCCATACTTTACAATTTCATCATTGACCATAAGAACTTATCCATCATCCTACTCACGACCCAGCCATACTTTACAATTTCATCATTGACCATAAGAACTTATCCATCATCCTACTCACGACCCAGTCATACTTTACAATTTCATCATTGACCATAAGAACTTATCCATCATCCTACTCACGACCCAGCCATACTTTACAATTTCATCATTGACCATAAGAACTTATCCATCATCAAACACACCTTCATCTACCCCAATACCTCATACACTCAGGACCTAAAAACCCATAATGGCAATAAAAATCTTCTTTTAGATAATGTATGATATACAAAAATATATAAAAAAAATTTACATGACATGAGAGCAGGAGTTCCAGCAAATAACTAATACGTTTAATGTGCTGTTCTGTAAAATACCCCTTTTGTATTCATATAGCCTTTTGCTTAAATTCCTTGAGGTTTCTCAGATATTTTCTTTATGGAAATCACACACACACACACACACACACACACACACACACACACACACACACACACACAGATATATATACATATAAACTTATTCATAAATGGAACTTTATCTCTGTGTGTGTGTCAGTGTGTGTGTGTCTGTCCGTTACTTATAGACTCCGAAACGGCTTAACCGATTTTTTTGAAAATTGACACAGTTGTACTATAAACGTCTGCGAGTGTTCTTAGCTAGGTTTGTGTCGAGGTACCCCCGATAAATATCGAAAATCGATAATCGAAAACATCGGTTCATGGAAGGAGTGGTTCGATTTTAATCAAATTTGATACACTCATAGACAAAGACATAAGAAACGATATTGAGAAGTTTCAAGGTTACAGTTCTTACAATAGTGCAGGAACTCGATAATATATATATATATATATATATATATATATATATATATATAAGGCAAGATGTTTGTGTGTGTATCTGTTTATCTGCCTGTATATCTGTTTTTTTTTTCGGACATTTTATTTTAGTTTTGCTTCGGGTTTGGCTCCAAGTAGATATAATTGTAATTAGTCTTAGCCATGTTACCATTTACTCAGAGGACTTATTTAGCCTTCAATATTCAGTTTACGACGAAAATAACTAATTTTATATCGATACCAGGAAATCAAAATTTGATTTACATCCATTCATTTTTCTTTCAGTCTACGGTTTCGCTTTAACTGGAAACAACTATTGCTTTTTAGTCTTTCGTGCCAACGTCCAAAGAGTGTGAGCTCCAGGACCATGGATTAGTTTTAAAGCTTTCATTACACCCGAGCAACGCCGGGCTATACTGCTAGTATATACATATGTGCAAGTTTATACGATGGGATCTCCCATCGATTTCGATGTATAAGGGTCCGATTCGTTCGGTACATAAAAAAACAAATTTTATGTTTGGTTCTTATCTGCGCTATAATGCCTGCCTTCGATTTGCATAGCAGGGCTGCAGAGGGAGCATTTGATACCGTCCGATTGGGAATCAGGGGTCTCTGATGCGGATGAATATATATTGAGGAAATTATAAGACATGGAAAAAGTTTACTTCTGACGCGTTTCATCTCTTACGACGTCATCAGACTGGGGTTGTTGACGTTGTTATAGCTACGCATGCGCATGAATTAGAGACGCTGGCAGTTCCAAAATTTTTTTCAAAGAAAAATATTTTATTCATAATTATTTTTTTCAAACTAACCAAATTCGTCTATATTATTTTTTCATTTTTGTTTGAGGTTTCTTCAGTAGCGTTTTTCATATATAAATATATATAGCGTTATCTCAATAATCGTTATCTTATATATATATATATATATATATATATATATATATATATATATTGTAACTAATTTGTTGAACTCGTAGGTTTATTAACCTTTTGTTCATGCATTTACTTTTATAAAAAGTGCTCGATACAAATGTAGAGCGTTATACTGTAATGGTTATTACAATGTTTTTAAATTCATAGTATCACTACACAAAAAATTTCTCATGTTTCGAAGCCAGCCTATTATGTTTTGGCTTCATCCTCAGGTGATTTTTAACGGAACTCAAAATACAGACCAACCCCTCTTACACCCGAAAATAACAAATCCAACACAAATAAATGGTCTTTTCAACTGGATAATTCTTATTTCTAAAAAAATCACCTGAAGATGAAGTCAAAACATAATGGGCTGGCTTCGAAACATGAGAATTTTTTGTGTAGTGATACTATGAATTTAAAAATATTGTAACAACCATTACAGTATATATATATATATATATATATATATATATATATATATATATATATATGTGTGTGTGTGTGTGTGTGTGTGTGTGTGTGTGTGTGTGTGTGTGTGTGTCAGATTAAATAAATTGTAAACAATATGTTTGCTTCTTTTTAATAAAATCCATTTATACTCACGGATAATCTTTCGCGTATTATAATTAAAAGATGTCAGAAATGAGCTGTAACGTTGACAGATGTTATTTTCATTCATAAGGTACCCAAGTACTTTCAACCTCTTTCCGAGGTCATCTTCAGGGGTGTGAGTTATGGTAACAGACGTAACCGGAAAACTGTGTTGCTAAAAATTACTGCACATTTTTTCCTGCTTCAAATATAATGGTACTTGGTACCTTAAAAAATGAACGAAAATAACATCTTGTGTTAAAAATAAGTAAACATATTGTTTGCAATTTATTTAATCTGACATGTTTAATAGAAAATTTGCTGCCTAAAGAGACAAATTTTAAATACATATATATTGGGCAACAATCTCTCTTTTATACAGGTTTCATTGAAAATCACAGACAAGGTATTATCATTAAATTTGTTATATAATTTTTAATGCGTTCGTATATTTTTTTTTCTTTTTGGAACTCAAATTATATAAGAATTGTCCAAAGCTTTTGTACTTTCAACCGCTTTCATACCTTTTAAACATTATCAAGAATTAATTTTGTTTTACTTATAAATAAACATGTGGAGAGTTTATGCAAAAACTTTCCACATGTTTATTTATAAGTAAAACAAAATTAATTCTTGATAATGGCTAAAAGTATAGCCGAAAGCGTCTGAAAGTACAAAATCTTTGGACAATTCTTATATAATTTGAGTTCCGAAAAAAAAAATTATACGAAGACATATATATATATATATATATATATATATATATATTCAAGAATTTGTGAGGACTAATAATTATTGTATAAACTGTTTGCTGAAATACTTATTCACACACACACAAACACACACAACCTGCATGATTATGCATCCAAAGAAACACACGTGTTTCTTGTCCATGGTCGAAAGTGTGTCTGCAAATTATTTACTAAAAGATGGCTCTAAAATTGTAACAGAGACAATAAGTATTTTTTATGATCGCATTAAAAACTTGTTTTCGCAAAGAAAACATTCTTTGTTTTATTGTGTCTGGCTAAGATGTGATATTCCACACATTATATACAACAGCTCAATGAAACAAAACCATATAGCCATTCCGATGTCCTGTCTCAAAAATCTACAATTAATTAACCATTTGGCCGTGGAAACATTACTTTTAAATAATTTCACCTCCGGCAATGCAATAATATCGTTTAAGTGCAAGAGGTTACTAAGTATGAGAAAAAGAAAACCATTAGTAAGTAGCGAGAACAATACACGAATGGATTAGACAACAGATAATATTTGATTGGACATTTAAGTTCTTAAAGCTCAAGTTTAACTGGAAAACAAGATACAGGAACAGATTTTCACAAACGAGAAGTGCGGGAGAAGAAATTGTTAACATAGAACTTGCGTTTAGAGTCTGAGTTTTGTTTAATGACATATCAACACCTCTGTGGGTTATTTAATGCCAAAAAGGTGGGGTTTTAAGGTATTTTTTAATGTTCAGTTATAGTGGGACGAAAGATATAGTTAGATTTTAATGAAAAAAGTTTTTCATTTTTTTTAGAAAACCGAAGATGTCGTCTAGTTTTGTAATCAAAAATGTATTGTTAGTAATAACTTTTTTCCTTAAAAACGTATTATGGTAATTTTTTTCCTTCAAAAAAAATGTGCTATGGTAATAATTTTTTCTTTCAAAAATGTATATTTTTTCTATAAAAGTCTATTTTTATGTATATATTCCTATAAAAGTCTATTTTTATACTTTCATAGGGTTTTGACCCCAGTTTGGTGGTTAACTATTTGCCCATAGCTGAGACCCTAACAGGTGCTACCACTCCTGGTTAGGGTGGGTCTAAGAACAACAGCAATTAAGAGGTGGTTCCACGCTCCTCACAACATTCCAGTCGGAGGCCTTGCTGCCGGATGCAGTTTACCGTCATACCTAGAACTTGCGTATAAACCTATTTCAAACAGAAATTGATGAGATTTAACTGCCAATCTAGTACTGCGTTTAAATTCATAGATTTCTATACAGGAGAGTACACCAGAACAATTACCATGAAAGTATTTATAAAAAAGAACAAGAAAGCTACCTTGTGGGATATGCGTTGTGGTGCAGTGGAACGAGAAATCAGAGAGCCGAGTTCGAATTCAAGTTGAATTCGTAGCATTCACTTTCGTAATTCGTTCAATTACTCTTAGGAAATGTATTAATCCGTTTATGCGTTAAACAACAGGGCAGCTTGGGTTCTATAGCCTTGGTTGGCAACCAGTCTACCGCAGAAAGTAATGGCAACCTATAACGGGAAAATATGCTGCCCAGTCAGTATCTGGCTTGGGCACGTACATGATACACGCTTGGGCGATCATGTCTCGAAGAGAATGGTATCATGTATGACACTCAACTTGCTGACATTATGGTGGTTGGAAAGTGTCTGAAAGCGAAATGCCTGATCAGGACCGCATCCTTTTTTATCTTTTCAACACAAGCAAGATAATAAAGCCACTAAGATGCAACAACGGTTACTTAGTGTGAAAGAATATGAGATAAAGAAAATCAATATTAAGGGGCGAGAAAAATAAAAGAATACGAATTAAGAAGACAAAAGTTAATGATTGACATTGTATTTACATTTTTAAGATCAAATTTAACTGGAAAGCAAGATGTCGTAAGAGAGTTACACAACCTAGAAGAGCAGGAGAAGACATTTTTAGCATAGGACTTACAGCTTTACAGAAGAAAGTTACCACAAAAGAAAGAACTAGATACTGCAAAGGACAGGTCATGAAAGTATTTATAGACAAGGCCAGAGAAAACTACATTACGGCGGTGAGAAACTGACTGAAGCCGAGGTATCGGGTCAGTACGAAGAACATTGCAAATTATTCTTTCAAGTATCTCTAAATATATAGCAAGAGCACTAGACCATATGTGGCAGAAATATCCAATGCAAGGGTGAATGGTAGACTTATAAATATGTAAAAGAGATTCTCGTCTATACTTCTGAGATGAGGTATTATAATTATATAAATTGGTTGAACTGTTCTCTTCATCTTTGTTGCCATATTCAGGACGTTTCAGCAGTGGTACGCTCTGACCTTCTTCAGTTGGTTTTAATTTTGAACTGAACCCTTTATTTCGTTCACTGAGGGAGATTGTTCTCGTTCCATGATCCTCCATTTAACTCAACTCTCTAAAAAATATTTGTTCACCTTTGCTGTAGCCAGGTATTGAACTCACAAGTCTTTGGATACAATCTACGCTTTAGGTTACTGGGCCATGTGAACTTAAGTAAATGAAATAAAGGTTTCAATTAAAAAAATTAATTCCTTTTACTGTGAAACCAATAAAATGTAAATGCAAATTCTACTACATCAGCTTCTTTTCTCGCACTTCGCGCCTGTGGAATTCCCTTCCGTTTACTTGCTTCCCCGACAGCTACAATCTCCAAGAATTTAAATGTAAAGTCAATAGTCATCTTCTATCTCATAAACCTGCATCCTCTCTCTCCCTCTCTCTCTCTCTCTCTTTCTCTCTCTCATGCTTCTTTCTTTGTCCATTCCACTCTCATCGGTATTCTCATCCTAATTTCATTCGTGTATTGTTCTCACTTCTGACTAAAGGTTTTCTTTTTCTCATATTCTTTTATACTCAGTAACCCCTTGCACTTAAACGGTATTATTGTATTACTCTTCCTGACACCCCCCTGTAACCTGTCACTCTTTCTCATAACTTTCCTCTTATGTAACCCACTGCACAACAGTGGCAGTAAAATGCCTTGCTTGGGGCAATATGATTATTTAAAAAAAGACAGACAGATAGATAGATAGATAGATAGATAGATAGATAGATAGATAGATAGATAGATAGATAGATACGGACAGACAATGCATAGATAGATAGATAGATAGATAGATAGATAGATAGATAGATAGATAGATAGATAGCCCGACAGCTACAATCTCCAAGAATTTAAGTGTAAAGTCGATAGTCATTTCCTATCCCACTAACCCGAATCCTCTCTCTCTCTCTCTCTCTCTCTCTCTCTCTCTCATGCTCCTTTCTCCGTTCAACCTACTCTCATCAATATTCTCATCCTTCTCTTACCCACTTCCTGACACCCCCTATAACCTGTCACTCTTTCTCATAACTTTCCTCCTATGTAACCCCCTGCACAACAGTGGCAGTAAAATGCCTTGTTTGGGGGCGATATGATTATTAAAAAAAATAAAAATAAAACAAAACAAAGTGGGGGAATCAATTTTATATTACAATCAATATATAAATTGATCCCTCACTTTATAGTCACCGTCATCCTTCTCTTATTCACTTCCTGACACCCTTTATAACCTGTCACTCTTTCTCATAACTTTCCTCCTATGTAACCCCCTGCACAACAGTGGCAGTAAAATGCCTTGCTTGGGGGCGATATGATTATTAAAAAAAATAAAAATAAAACAAAACAAAGTGGGGGAATCAATTTTATATTACAATCAATATATAAATTGATCCCTCACTTTATAGTCACCGTCATCCTTCTCTTATTCACTTCCTGACACCCTTTATAACCTGTCACTCTTTCTCATAACTTTCCTTCTATGTAACCCCCTGCGCAACAGTGGCAGTAAAATGCCTTGCTTGGGGCGATATGATTATAAAAAAATTTAAAAAATTACCTGAAGAAGGTTGGAACGTACCACGACGAAACGTCGTGAATATGGCAACAAAGACGCGGACAACAGTCTGAATAATGTAAATAAGATAGATTCTGTCGAAAAAGATTGTCTAGCATGACACAGTAAACCAACATTCTTAGTAGCTGATCTAGCAATTGATTAAATATAAACTTTCCGGCTCATATTAGCGAGAACTTGCAATGAGTCACTCACCTGGAGGTTAGCAATGAGTCACTCACCTGGAGGTTAGCAAGAGTCACTCACCTGGAGGTTAGCAACAGCCATGCTGATGAAGGGGACAGGAAACGATGAAAAATGTTGGAACACTGATGTTTTTACATTTTTAGTTGTGTCTGGTAATATGTCTTCCTAAACCCATTGCTCCCAGTGGAGCATAGGCCATCGATGACTCCTGCCATCGACGAGGGGGTCGTCGATGCTTCTGTAAGTTGTCTTTTTTTACACGTAGGAATGTTGACCCAACGCAAACCGCTTTATCCTTCTGGCGAGATAACAGTCAGTTAAGTGCCATCCGTGATACGCGCTTGGGTAAGCATGTCTCTTTCTATCCATAACTGACTAGACAGAAGATTTTCCCGCAGTAGGTTGCAATTACTTTCTGTGATAAACTGATTACCAATCAAGGCTATAGAACCTAATCTGTCCTGCTATTTAACCTGTAGGCGAGCTGGATTAATAACACATCACTCAATAAACCCCGGGTCTAACATATAGATGGCGTCACTAATAAAAAAATTCATATGATTTTTATGAAGTACTATCCTTCAAATGGCATGTGACAAAATTTGGGCCAAATCAGATTATTAGTTATTTAATTACAGTTATTTAAGGGAAGCTACTGTTGCAAATTTTCAAAACAATTATAAAATCTGAATTTCGTTTGTTGATAAAACATTGCTTTCTGATCGGAAAAGATACTATTCAAGCAAAGCAATGGCTTGGTAAGAATTATTCGGACTCTTCGGAAACAACGGTTAAAAGGTGGTGTACTGACTTTAAATACGGTCGTACAGGCACAAACGATGCTGAACGCTCAAGTCACCCCAAATCGGCAGTTGTCTCGGAAGACACCAAAAAATCCACAAACTCCTTTTGGTCGATCGTAAATTGAAGTTTTGTGAGATAGAAGAGGAGTTGAACATATCAGAATGCAGTGTATTCATCATTTTGCATGAACATTTGTCACTGACAGAGTTGTGTCCAAAGTGGTTGCCAAAGTCGATCAAAAACAACGCGTCGATGATTCAGATCGTTTTTCGCAACTGTTTCAACACAACAAGAAGGGATTTTTTGCGTAAATATGTGACAATAGATGAAACATCACGTCATTCCGGAGTCAAGTTGGCAGTCAGCTGAGTGGACAGCAGCAGGTGAAAGCCGTCCAAAGCGACCAAAGGCGCAAACATCAGCAGGCAATGTGTTGGCCTCCGTATTTTGGGATGCGCAGGGTATTTTGTTCATAAATTACCTTGAGAAAGGAAGAGCCATCCAAGGCAACCAGTTTACTGCATAAAGAAAAGGTAAATTAATAGGTCATGGATCGAAAGAGACATGATCACCCAAGCGTGTATCACGTCAGTCAGTTAAGTGCCATACGGGATACGCGCTTTTAGTGATCATGTCTTTTTCGAGACATGACTGACTGGGCAAAAGATTTTCTCGCAGTAGGTTACCATTACTTTTTGCGGTAGACTGGTTGCTAACCAAGGTTATAGAACCTAATCTGTCCTATTTTTTAACCCATAGCTGGAGGGAGAAGTGACATATTAATAACTTTCCTACGAGTATATGCGCGTAAGTGAATGCAACGAACCCAACTGGAATTCGAACACGGCTCTCCGTTTTCTCATTCCACTGCACCCCAATAAGGCACTTGACTGACTGACTGACTAAAAATAAGAACTAGTCATGGACATCGAAACAAGAATAGTCTACTCCAGTAGATTAAATAAAGGATTTTGTTCGGAATTTCCTTTAGGTAACCTGGATCGATAAGCACCTGATGAAGACCGGTGGGCACAACAGCCGAAACGTTCTGAATACAACAACAAAGATGAAGGCAATTATTAGAATGTACATAGTGTAAATAAGGATAACTTACCATCCTCTAACAGAAATTATCCGATTCGATACTATATATATTTTATCTCTTACGACTCTTATTTTACACGACCTTTTTTCAGATTAACAATATTGGGTCTATTTCTCTAGGTCAACTGCCTATGTGTTTTTATTGAATTTGTCTATCAGGCTTTAGATAAAAACGACGAGGCCTGAGCTGTGGCTTTAATTATCTCGAAGGCGTTTGACAGGGTTTGGCACGCTGTCCTTCTCCGCAAGGCGTCTCGGGTCGGATATGTGGCTTAACCTAATCATTCTTAAGAAATCTCTTAATGAAAGTATTTTTAAACGGCCACGCTTCTGGATAATTTTACATTCATACGAAGGTCTCCCAGATCTCTATCCTTGGGCCAAAGTTATTTCTCATCTTCATCAACGATCTTCCCGATACTATATATATATATATATATTTCTCTTATGACTCTTACTTTACACGGCCTTCTTTCAGATTAACAAAATGGGTTGTGCTTCTCTGAAAACTATTCCGGAGCAGCGCTCTGTCAACGCAGATAAGACGTCGAAAAACCATAACCAGTATGCATACTACTGTGCTGAGGATATCCAAACTGTTGAATCAAAGGATGGGACGCAACCCAAACTGCCAAGAATCAAATTTCCACCAGCATCCGACTCGGAAGCTTGGTGTATGCTAGACAATATCAGTAGCAAAACATTACATAAAGATCTGGGAAGAAAGAAAAAGCGAGGTTTACCGTTTTTCAAAATTTTTCGTAAATCTAATTTCGCCGTTAGACATTTGAGCTAGTATATCTACAACACATTTGTATATCGTTATAATGGGGCCTCACATTAGTGAGTGGGGACCGGTGTGCAAGTGAAATCGTTGAGAAGAAGGCCCTGGAACGGTGCACATTCTCTCCTGATGACCCCAATTTAAATATGATATTTGGGAAGAACATATTAAAAGAATCTAATGAAGTCATATGCCGTAGAGAATCTCGGTGGAAATCTCATTAGCATGAGGAGCATTACACATTCAGCTCGCTTCAGGTGAGTTTCAATTACTTTCCAGTAATTTCCTTCTTCTTGGGGTCCATTTCTCTAGGTTAACTGCCTATGTGTTATTACTGAATTGGAGTATTTGAATTTTTATGCTTACGGCATATCACGTTGAATACACCGGTTTTCGTTCGACCACCGAAGTTAAGCAACGTTGAGCCTGGTCAACGTTGAGCCTGGTCAGTACTTAGTTGGGTAACCACGTGGGAATACCAGGCGCTGTAAGCGTTCAGTGACGGATGTGCGTTGTGGTGCAGTGGATATCGGCGCGAAAAGAGAAATCGGTGATCCGAGTTCGAATTCCAGTTGAGTACCCTGCATTCACTTCAGCACTAGTACTCTTGGAAAAGGTATTAATCCGTCCCTTCCCTCCAGTTATGGGTTAAATAACAGAATGGGGCCTGGAGGCAACCCATTTAGTGTTGGTGTCACAATAAAAACACCCTTGGTAGCCGTGGCGATGCATCAAATATTCAGCTGTTTGACAAGATTATGAATTTCGCTGCAAATTGCGCCAGGGTTCCAAATGCACAGGGAATACTGGAGGGGTGTAGTGAGTTCTATCTCGGCCAATGGCCGCAAGACGATGATGATTTGAATTTGATGCTAACCACCAAGAGAGAAACTCACTCTGACTTCTTGTCATCACGTTTTCTACTGACATGGAGTGGATAGATTAGATTGAATCAGTTACTTGAGTTAATGGCTGTAATTTGTCAGTTTAATTTCCGCGTCAGAATTCCTCTTGCACTAAATCTATTGAATATTACAGCCATATTTGGTCTAGTGTTTCAACTCGAGATATACTATACAGAAACTATTTGTTTGAACATTATTTTTAATCGGTATTCGTATTTGAGTAGATATCCTGTTTTCAATCAAACAGTATATTTGTTTCTACCGGCCTGATTATTTACGATAAATTTTTGTTACGAAAATGTGTGTCATTCGTCAGTATTCGAACCTGCGACCCGTATCAACATAGGGAAAGCCACCAATTGATCTGGCGCGTCTTAGGCCACTCGACCACGAATCTACCATAGTCTAAACGAAGTCAAATCAAGCCTATATAACACAATTTTCGATTCAACGCAAATATCCATCTCTGCTCTGAAAGTGTATCGTAATGTCAACAAATGTAAACAGACAATGTTACGGAAGATCCCGAAGATTAACGAAATGGTTTAACAACCGACATATTGAAATTATTTGTTCAACCCATTTTAACCCAGTGTCTTCATTTGAGGACAGCATAAAAAACTGTAAAATATAATGGGTGTAAATCATTATATAAAACTATTATTATATGTAAGTAGTGAGGACATACTGATTCATCAATAAAATTGCCTTTCAAATATTGCCCGATTGGAAGAAAAATTCTTGTGATATGTAAATGGATTTAATGTTCTAAAACCTGAGGACACTGGGTTAAAATGGGTTAAACATTATTTTTAATCGATACTCGTATTTGAGTAGATAATCTGTTTTTAATCAAACAGTATATTTGTTTCTACGGCCTGATTATTTACGATAATTTTTTGTTACGAAAATGTGTGTCATTCGTCAGGATTCGAACCTGCGACCCCTGTCAACAATATCAGTTTAGTCTATCGTAAATAATCAGGCCGGTAGAAACAAATATACTGTTTGATTAAAAATAGTTTTTTGTTTTGTTTTTTTTTTTTTGCTTAAATACGAGTACCGATTAAAAATAATGTTTAAACAAATAATTTCAATGTCGGTTGTTAAACTGTTTTGTTAATCTTCGGGGTTTTCCGTAACAATATACTATATACTGTCTAACTATAGAGAATCTCGACAAATTCTGACGAAGGGTCTGTAATGTTTTTCTATACTGACCTGGTATCTCGACTGCGGTCATTTTCTCACCGCCATGAGGTAGCTTTTCTCAGTGTGATGATGTTGATAGTTGCTCATTCGAAGTTAATCTCTCGAGCAATTTTTACAAGTGCTGAAATTCGAGTTCAGCTGACGTTCAATTCGCTGGTTGACCACTGCTGCTCGTCCGACACGCGTCCAATCACGCCAGCGGTTGCTTGTCGGCTGGGCGTCTGATCGCGCCAGCTTGTGGTACCCGACCTCACAGCCTAAAACAAACGACGTTGCCCGAGTGCCACAGAGCAGGCAGCTGAGCGTCCGACCACGGCGGCGAGTGGTCCTCGGCTAGGCGTATGACTCGCGTCCGATCCCGCCGGCGTGTGGTCGACTATTTCGTGCCCGTTACCTGCCTGCATAAACGCCTGACCACCTGCACGAACGCCTCACTTGTTCACACCTGCCTGCCTACCCTCCTGCCAGACGGCCTACAGGCCAGGTTCGGCCAATTGGTTGAGTACGTTTCCTTCCTCACAACTTATGGAATCGCTCTAATTCGTTTAGTCTTTTTTATTTATTTATTTTATTTATTTATTTATTTATTTTTTTGGTTGGATAAATTTTAAAATTCTTTCCTCAATCTTTTTAAAGTCTAATATTTCAATCTTCTCAGGGTAACTCATCAACGAGACTTGTTTAACGGCTCCACACCCTGCGGTAGCCAAAAATAATTCCGTGATTTGTTTTTGGTTTTGGTCATCCTTCAGTTTTTAATCCTGGCCATTGCCTCGAAATACTTCAGCCAAATTTTGACCTCCAAAGTTTTCAAAGTCCAACATAGTTTCGTTCGGCGATGTCATTTTGTTAATGTGTTGATAAGTGCTCATTCGAACTGAATCTCGTGAGATCTTGACCTGGCGTTATCTCAGATACGTCACATATATTTAGGAGTACGGCTCTGCTAATCATTATTAGCTAGCACTACACTCAGTGTTTCTCAGTCTTTTCCATAAATATTTTTCATGATTCGTGTAAAATCTTCTGTACAATAAAGACGGAAGCTGATGATGGTTCGTCTGAAATAGGCCATACTTCCGATTTACCATGAAGTAACGTGTCTGCCTTAATTGTTTCTTATATTTGCTCTATATGTATATATATATACATATATTTTTAGAGGCCTCTTAGAGAGTTATCCTACCACTTTATGTACAGGACACTCCTTTGGATTCTTCTATATCTACACCGCATGCCTATACATATATATATATATATATATATATATATATATATTGATATTGATATATATATATATATATATATATATATATTGATATATATAGTGTTTTATATATATATATATATATATATTGATATATAAATATACCAATATATTTTGAATGTGCTTTTGTCAAAGAAAGAAATCCCCTAAATTTGAATACTCCTGTCGCAATTTCCTCAAAAGAAAATCGTATGCTACTGATATTGTTAATTTTTAATTTTTATTTAATTAAATCTGAGTTGTTAGAAATTGTGCCGCTCATCCAATCAATTTATTCATACACAACATATGTTTTTAACCAAGGAATTCTCCACCATATGTGGAACCATCATTCAAATTATCGACCCGCCCTCATGAACAGGCTTGATGATTATGATACGTGTTGGCTGCCTCTGAATGTTTTCTGTTAGAACATATTTGCTTTCTCGCTCAAGCATTTTAATTGCAATCAAACTGTTGCTATATATATTTTTTCGTCTGATTCGAGCGTTTTACTCTTTCTGTTTTGCTTATATTATATTTTTTACGTCTGTTTTTATTTATTGTCTTTATTTTTTTATTTTTTTTTATTTCGCTTTTCCTTCTTTCTTTCCTTCCTTTCATTTTACTCTTTTTCTTTTTCACTTCTTTGTTTCGTTTCCTTGATTTTTTTCCTATATATCTGTCGTCTGTTTATCGCACTGTTTCTTTTCTTTCTTTCTTTCTTTCTTTCTTTCTTTCAGATTTGCTACATTTATCTTCTCTTTTCATCCTACCTTCTTTTATTCTTCCTTCCATTCATCGTTCTTTCTTAAGATTGTTTCATTCCTTCTTTTCTTCCATTCTTTCTTTCTTTCTTTCTTTCTTTCTTTCTTTCTTTCTTTCTTTTTAATAACCGTGTCGCCCCAAGCAGGGCATTTTATTGCCACTCTTGTGCACGGACTTACAAAGGATGAATGTTATGAGAAAGAGAGACAGGTTACGGTCGGTGTCAGGAACTGGGTAAGAGAAGGATGAGAATACCGATGAGAGTGGAGTGGACAGAGAAAGGAGCATGAGAGAGAGAGAGAGAGAGAGAGAGAGAGAGAGAGAGATAGGATGCAAGTTAGTGAGACAGGAGATGACTATTGACTGTTCATTTTAATTCTTGAAGATTGTAGCTGTCGGGAAAGCAAGTAAACTGAAGGGACTTCCACAGGCGGGAAGTGCGAGAAAAGATGCCGCTGGAGTAGAATTTGCGTTTACAATTTATTGGTTTCACAGTAAAAGGGTGGGACCTAGTTGCTAATTTTGTGGCTCGAGTAAATTCACATATAGGGGTCACCAGTGAGCTAAGTTCATCGGAGCAGAAGCCGTGAAAGTGTTTGTAAAAGAGACACAGGGAAGTTACACTGCGTCGGTGAGAAAGTGACTGTATCCTAGCTGCCAAGTCGAGATAGATCACATTACCAATTCTCCGTTGGATTTTGTCAAGGACAATCAGGTGGATAGCAGGAACATCCGATCAGATATGGCAGCATTATTCAATGCACGGGTGGATGGTAGATTTCTTTCTTTCTTTCTTTCTTTCTTTATCGTGATTTTCTAAAAGCATTTTAGATGTGGCACAAAGCCGAAATTATAGGGTCACCTAGTGAGGATCGAACTCACTACTCAGTCGTAATTACTCTAGCGAACCAAGCTTGCTAACCATTATGCTGTGGTGGATAAGAAATTAAGAATTAAAATCAACCTTCTTCTTCATTTTTACAAAAATTTCTCAATGACGTGTGAAATGCTGGGTTTTCTCAAATAGACAAAGGATTGACCATGTGCTTAAAAAAAAAGTCGAAACCGGATTTCGCAAGTAGATGTTAAAATGGTTTTCTAACCAATGGGCGTGAATTGCAAGACCAAAATGGACTTCGCGAGCCAATGCGAAAAATCTAAATCTATAAAAAGGCCCCGATCAGAGTCAGTCAGGAGATGGAAGCAGCAGAGACGACAAACTAAAATGTAACTGGAGAAGCTTCAAAATTTGTCCTTTTTCTCCTTCTCTCTCGTGTGCTGATTCATTTTACTTTTTCTTCTCCATTGAAAGACACTCCTACTGAACAAACGCTAATACATACCTACGTACGTACGCATAAACTCTTTCCAACAAATTACTACTATGAACATTTCTTGATACCCTTAACTTTCCAATTGAACATTAATTTCTACCAATTCTCGTTACTCTTTCCTTTTAATAAATTTCTAACTTAACATGAAAAATGTATATTTTTATTCTTACACTATTCCACACATTCTAACCTGTGACGACCAACCTTCTGATGAAAACCTTCTGATGAAAACCTTCTGATAAAATTTCTAAGCTGGAGGGAGTTCGGTACAGGCCTTCGGTCATCACAGGTAAAAATAATAAATCGTTCTCTTAAAACATTTTCCGTAAATGATATATTTTAAATAGCATTTTAATTACAAGAATATATTTTCATTAATAATCCCAAAATAATACGAACTTTTTTGTCCTAAATTAAGTTTTTGGTATTTTTTTACGATTTAATTTTTGTTTGTATTTCTTTATTTTTTTCTTGATTAAATATTGTTTTTAGAGTTCAGCAGAATCTTAGCTATTTTCTTTCTAAATATTGAAAATTATGTTTGTCTATTTATTAAATTTTCAATCCTAACAAGAAGAAAATAAAAATAAACATTTGGTGGTAATGAGCTTTTTAAAGTCACCTTTAAAAATGCGAAGTGCTATTATTTTTAAAAGTGACTGGCTCAATGGTAGAGTATGGGTTAGAATACCATTATTATTCCTCCTGTGTAAATATTTGTTGACAAATTCATTTATTATAATATTTGAAGCTTTCTTATTTTTACTAGAACTCTTGAGATTTTGAAATTATTCGATAAAAGTTGATGTTAACGAAAAACCTAAAAAATACGTACTATGTTTTTGTAAAAATCACTCGTCAATGTTTTTTCTTAAGCCGAAAATTTAGCATCTTTGATAAACAATCTCAGTTTTTGGCTTAAATAAAGATATTTTTTCTCATTTTCAAAAAATTCCGGAACACTTACTTGAAGGTTTTTTTTTTTACTTTTTTGTTGTTTTGTTTGTAGTCTTTGAATTTCATGTGTTATTTTTGTTTTTTAATCTTTGTGATTAAAAATAGACTATCATTTCTACAGATTTATTTGTTTTTATACAGAAATCGACGTAAATTGTAATGATTATTGTATTTATTTAATATATTTCAACTAAGTTATTCAGTTACTTACACAAAACAAGAAAAAAGCCCTTCCCCCAAATATTAGCATCCGCTTGAAGGTAAAAGAAAAGTTCTGTATCTGAGATGTAAATGAATATCATATTTTTTCTTCTTTTTTGTCTATATGCCTTTTTTTTTCTCTTTCTACTTGGGATGATGGTGATACAGCCTTTTAAAGTGATTTTTCACCTGAGCAGTTATTTTTAGGTTTCCCCCTGTTTAAATGTCTAAAAATAAACTGCTTCATTTCATATTTTTTTTTACTGAAGAATAAGTAAATTTCTGAAAGACAACAATTACTTTTATTTATTAGAAAGAGATAGAAAACAACAACAAAAAAAAGCATATTATTTTTTAATTATTTGTTTCGAACAGAATTTTAGTGAGAACACTAGCTTAACAAAAAAATATTCATACCATTTTTTTCCGGGAAAACCAATTTTTATTCGTATGACAAGGATACACGTGTCATACTTTAAAGTTTAAACAATGAAATTCTGTTACAGTTCGAAACACTTTGTTTATATACACTTCTGTTGCGTGTAATTTTATTATTTTAATGCATTGTCATGTTTAGCGCTTCAAACGTTTCTGAATATCGAACATTGATTTATCTCCCTTTCATTACTCTTATTTTTATTTATTTTTCACGTCATTCTGAGCTCTCTTTTTGAATTTGAAAAGTCCTGCATTAGAGCTAAGTCGGACAATAGTGCCCGAAATAATTCCAACTGTTTTTCCTGTAAGTAAAGATTGAAATATAGAAAGAAAAAAAAATACACAGGTAATTCAATTGACAATGGAAAGTTGAAGATATTTTCCTAAACTTCCATGTAACTTCCACTCAAGCAGCTTCTGAGAAGCTGTTTCTCCGTGGAACTGACTTCCAAGAGGATACTTTCTTGATCACCTCAATTCAATCTTGACCTGTTCAAGTCTGGGGTTAACTTATCTTTCCTACATATCCGCATAAACTGTGCCTCTTACTGTTTAACTCTCCGCCTTGATTGGCTTTCGGGTCTAGTACAGGATGAACATCTTTGTGTTTAAAAAAAACAAAAAAAAAAAAAAGCTACAACTTGGTGCAAAGTATACACAACTCTTCTTGCGTATAGGGCTTAAAATTAATGTCATCCTCTCATCCTGGAGATGACAGAACATTTGAATGACTGGCTAGGTATTTTTGTTTTCTTTATTTTTTGGGGGACAATGTTAGGACAACAACAAAATCTTTTAATTAACATTTGTATTTTATTCTAAAAGCAATTAATTTTTTAAAAATAAAGAAAATTTTGCCAATAGTGGTTGGTTTGTAGTTGTGGTTTAGATGTAGTTGTGATAAACAAGAGAAAGCCAAGTTTTATTGACTATACTGTCATTTTTATTTTGCTGTTGACTCCGTAAGGTTACATATTTTGTTATGTGTGAACGTTCATTATTATTTATGTGTATTGCAGTATTCAAGTTATAAAGCGTTTCATGTGAATATATCATATTCCTTTCTATGACACCCTAATCCCACCTGGTCTCAATATTATGTTGTGTGTGTTGTGATACTGACCTCGCAAAAGCGAGGGGGCCGGATGTTTGCATTCTGACGACAAAAAAGCAAATGACCAAAAGTCATCGGTGTGCACCCCGGATTCGTGCAGATGTTCCGGTTGAAAACTAAAAATTAATTAAATATTAAATTCCAGTTCACGAGCCTATGCGAATTTTATTTATCAGCCAATGGGAAGCTCAGAATCAAATAGAAGTGTGAATTCCCAAATTATCTGCTGCGATCCAAAAAGAAGATATAAAAAGCTGATACAGAAAGCATTGCCAGACAGAAAGACAGACTGACCCACACAGACTCGAGAGAGGGGAGTGTAATCAGTATCCCCCTTGACCTATGTCAAGCAGCTTACTATCCTAGCCTCCCTTCCCTCTCATCTTATCTTTTGCTGTCTCAAAACTACTTACTGACCTAAGGAGCAAATACATCAAAGACATTCCTTACTCACGACACTCCCACATTCCTAAGCATTAATTCTCTTTTCAGCATTTTATTGCCACTATATGTGTGCTAACTGGCTGCATGTTACCTGCACCTGAGTCTGTAGCTGTTCGCTTCCGTTTTGCCCCAGTTGATCGAAGATGTCAAATGATGAGTCAAAAATCTTTCACCTCTCCTGTCATGTTTTGATTTCTGATCTCAGAAGAAATTACGGATTTGCGAAGAAAGGTCGGTTGTCTTCGCACTGCCTTCTTGCCTTCTGAAATCAAGAGGTGGTTGGATGCACATGGAGAAATAATGGAAACAGGCCAAAACAAAAGTAACACCAAGGAAGAAATGAAGACCAGTCTATGTGGACTAATGATTATATATATATATATATATAGAGAGAGAGAGAGAGAAAAAGAAAACAAAATACAATCCAACTTTCTCAATGTTCACAAATTACTGTGGCTGCTATAACACGTGAATGCACACTATTATAATTAATTTAAAATTTTTAACTTATCCATTGTAGCTATGGAAATTTTGGGCAATACAAGTGTCCCAATATAAGGGAGCTTGTAGAGGTCTGTCTGTCTTAAGAGTGTCGGGGTCACCATCTGTAAGGGTCTGGTCAACCTGTGTACCAATTTGTAGTAGACTGACCGTCGGGGTAGTGATTTTAATAGTGAAGAAAAGGTTGGTTGGCCAAACCACCACAATTATAAATAAAATAACTCAAGGCTCTTTTTTTTTTTTTTTTTTTTTTTTTTTAACAACGAATATAACAACATTGTATTAAGGTTACAGAACTGAATTATTCACAAATTCAAGATGTCGTGAAAAGTGTTCTCTCTTAGATATATTGTCTGAATATTCATGTCAGGAGAGTCCCTGAAAAAGGAAATAATATGTTTGTACTGAATATTAGTGAATATAATAATACATGTATTGAAATGTTTTTATAAAGAGAAACATTTTTATATGTTTAATTGCTGAATGTAATTGGTAGTTTGTGTGAGTTGGAAGAGACGAATGGTTCTCGGTCTTAAAGCTCCGAAAACATATTCCAACTGGTTAGACACGTGTGGAAATTAGTTTATATATTTCTTGATAAACGTGGGGAAAAACGAAAGCTTCACGTGCAGTCCTTACTTAGGTGTGTGTGGGTATATGCGTACAAACGTGTGTGCATGACGATGTATGTAGGTATGTACGTGCATGTAGAAGTGGTTCTACAAGCTGACTGGAAATTAGTAGAAATACAAAATGGTCTTGGAGGTGATCAAAAGTACTTGGGCAGGAAAAAACCACAGCACCTCTCCCGATGAACCCCATCTCAACATCAAGAAACTGATAAAAGGACCAGAGAAAGGATTATTTTAAAAATAAATAGACAATATGTCTGTGTGTATGTGTGTGTGTATTATTTCATTTGTCATTTTTCATATGTATGCCACAGTTAAATAGAATTCAATTAAAACAGTTGCTAGAAGTAATAGTGGTCTTGCTTCTTTGCCTATAAGCAGTGTTCGTGCCTCTAGTGTTGTTTTTCATACAACTTTATAGTAACTCGATCCTGTGCAATTAACTTTTGCTTGCGCATATTCAACTACTGAATCCTTTGCAACATTTTTGATTTTTGGATTTTCTGAGGAAGATGTCATCGTAAGAACTGAAGAAAACTTGAAAAAGGCAAAAACAAGAGCAACAACTCGTCCCCAAAAAAACAAAACAAAGCAACCCCCAATGTGAGTGGTTCAAAAATGGAAGATCGATTTACCATAACGTTGTATGAGAAACTGAGCCCCTCCTAAAATTGTTTAAATATTGAAATTTTTACATATTTTTTTGATAATTGGAAACTTTATGGAATGATCGATAAGACTGCGCTGAAAAAAGTAAAAAAAATGGAAAACAACAAATTTAAAGGTGGTGTTAGTCTCCTTCAGGTCCGCCCATAAACTAACTTGAAATACTCAGCTGTCTGCTGTGAATCCATTCACTGCCATCGTACTTGGGGTAAGTACTGAACAAGTGGTGGACCAGTGTCTGCAGAGCATTGATTGATTGACCGATTTAATTTTTACAGTTTATCAACCCTTTGTGGGTTATTTAAAGCTGAAACCTATTTTGAACTGTAGACAGCTTTTTACAATATCTGGTGTTCCTAAGTGGTCTCCCTACTCAATGCTGCTTAACTTTGGGAGTTTAAAGAAAAACCAGTGTTTTCAGTGTAATTCAGAGTAAACGGCTTGGATTGAGGAACTGGTGAACCAAGTTCAAATTCGGGTTGAATTTTATTTTGGGCTGCTTTAAAATTTTTGTTTCAGGGTGATGGTGAAAAACTAAAAGTTAATCTCAAGCAATTTTCTCTAGAATGATTAAAGGCGTAGTATATTAAAAAAAAGTTACATTTTGTTTTTTTCCTTTTTATATTTTTAAAACATTTAAAACATAATTTTTATAATTTTTGCATATTGTGTGGGGGATTGAGATGTGCATTGTGGCCTAATGGATATCGGTGTGGATTGAGAAATACCCTTTGGAAAGGTATTAATCCATCTCTTCCCTAGCAAGACAGATTGGGTCCTATAGCCTTGGTTGGCCACTGGTCTACTGCAGAAAGTAATGGTACATTACTGTGGAAAAAACTTCTGCTTAGTCAGTCATGGATCAAAAGGAACAAGTTTAGATTAGATTTAGATTTAGAAATAATGGATAAAAATCTGTGGAAATCAGGACCCTGAAGCATTGTCCCAGACTGCCAGTGCTGATATCATGTGTAATTCCTTCATCCAAGACAGTACCACCGACATCCATGGCAAAGATTAGCATCAAAGCCCTATATAAAGAGGAGTAGAGAAGAATTGGGACCCACCTTGCATATAATTGAGGTAACTTTTGAAACTCTATATGAATTCTATTTGGGTCATCCTGAGTTTTCATCATGGAAGGTACATTTAAAAAGAAGCTTTCAGAGAGACCTCCTCTAAGAAAAGGTCCCTCTCAAAGGCCTGCCAGCCCATGAAGCATTTTGTCTCCTTTGGGTTGGTGGAAGGGAGAATATGGAAGCCTAGAAGGGGAATTGGAGAGGCTCCTTGTTTTACCTTATGGTTCCTGTTGATTCATTCTTGCTAGTGAAGTAGGGGCAGATTGGATCTTGGCTTTTTCCACGGCTTTCTTCACTTGGCTTTAGCCATCTTTTTTGTTTCTTTTCACACTTCTTTCCCCTTTGCAGCAGGGAGTATTGAGGTAAGGTATTTCCTCTGCCTCCCTATAAAAGTCCAATTCCAGTGGCTGTTGTGGTAGCTTGAGCTGCTGAGCATGTTTCTTAGGTTACTGCTTTCACTGTTTCAGTTGCTGATGTTTTTAGCCTGATTTTCTTTTTTCTTAGGCAATAATTAATTGGAGTAGATAGATCTAACTATCGCCCGGTTCACACTCCACCCACGTCTATTGAACAGGTGAAGAGGCTCATCCCTTGTTCCCTGTTTAGGATGTGGTTTCCGGCTTTCTTTTTTCCAATCTTTTCACTATTACGTAGCCCCCTGCACATCAGTGGCGTTACCGCCTTGCTCGGGGTGATACGATTAAAAAAAAAAAAAAAAAAAACATAAAGCTGAATTAAAGAGGCGTTAACCAGCCGTCTATGCTACATTACCACACCGAGGTTCCTTTTTTTCTTTTTTTTTTCTTTTTTTTTCTTTTTTTTTCTTTTTTTTTCTTTTTTTTTTTTTCGTGATTGCAGTTTTGATCATCTTTCTTTTATCGTAAATTTATTTTTTCGGTTTTTCTTTGTTTTTTCTTGACTGTTTAATTGTTTTTCTTCTTTCTTTCTTTTTACTTTCTTCTTTTGAATTTACTAAATTTCTTTCTTTCTTAACGTATTTTTCAGACCTTCTTTCTTCGTCTTTCCTTGCCTGCATCATCTTTCTTTCTTTCTTTCTTTCTTTTTTTCTTTCCTTTTTTTTCTTTCTTTGTTGCATGCAAGTTTTTTCTTTCTTTCTTTTATCGTATATTCATTCTCACATTCTTTCTTCGTTTTTCTTTGCCAGTTTTATTATTCTTTCTCTTTTTTTTTCTATTTCTTTCTTTCGTCGTTTTTTTTTATTCTTCTTCATGTGCCGTGTTCCCTCAGATAATACATATATCGCAGCCAAAAAAAAGTGCTGTTCGTCAAAAAAATGATACAAGTATCATTTGTGTCTGACGAGCAGCAATTTTTTGGCTGCGAAATACGAGTGACCTATGAAATTATAGAACATCTAAAAAACTTTTCTAGATTATATTACTCTGTTAAATTAAATAAATTTAACATTGAGTTTTTTTGAGTTCTTCTCTATCGGAATTTACCTGACTTAAATACCAAATATTCTACGTTATATATATATATATATATATCCAGAAGGATGATTAGATAGGTAAATCCCAAAAACCCGATCCTATCAATATCAATTTCATTAATTTTAAAATTGATCAAGGTTGAGGGCTTGATGTAAATATTACGTTCTATTTACACAGCTAAATATAAAAATAAAATCAAAATTCCTGTGTATGGATAATTTTGGGGGGCTTCTAACGGTAAAAAAACTTTTAACATTTGAATAAATAAAGTTTTGGTTTCAGTCGTTGCTGAAGAAGTGAAGAATTCCTCGTAGAAATGGCTATCCAACGGATTTAAATTTCGAAATTTTTGTTTTATATATATATATATATATATATATATATATATACTGAAACGAAATCTCAACTCATAATTAAACGGTTATAGATCTAGAATTTATTTTAGCAATGTAAAGGAAGATTTATTTTGGTAAACTAAAGAAAAATTTCAGAATTTATTTCACCAATGTAAAGAGAAAATTTACAATAATGTCGTTCATTTTTATTCAACGGTCTGAACGAGTCATTTGTAAAAATCATTTTAATTGCTGAAATAAATTCTGGATTTATAACCATTTAATTTTGTGCTGAGTTTTTTCTCAATATATTTGTCAGGCTAATGTTCATCGAGATCTCTATATCTGTCTAATAGATAATTTATATTAATTAGAGAAAATCGTTTCGATTATTCTCTCCGTCTTCATTCTCTTCCATATATATATATATATATATATATATATATATATATATATATATATAATCATATGATTATGAATTAAAAGTACATTGCGACACAGATATTACTATGTTTCGAGATAGAATCTCGTCATGAGGCAATGTTGGATGTTGGTTGTGAAAATTATTTACATTCGATTGATATATATATATATATATATATATATATATATATATATATATATATATATAAATTGGAGTAGATAGACTTTAATTGCAGTAGATAGACTAAACTATCACCCGGTTCACACTCCACCTAAAATACCTATAATAAATAACAGAAGCCATTGGTTTATTACAATGCCTTCCTATACTTAGTATTTCTTGTTTTCACACTCGCGTGGTCATGTGTGGTGCCATGAGCTGTGATGCGACATTCGCTTCCAGCGTCTTAAATGCACGAATTTGTTGTTGCTTGGAAATCTTCCATGTAAACAAAAACAGACTGTCATTATATATAATGCAATTGACATCTTTGAAAATGGCTTATGTAAGCCGAAAGCTTCGATTGGATTATTAAAAATTTATGTATCAATCGTGTAATTTTCTTTCTTCATTTAATGATAATGCTATTAAGCTTATCAGAGAATAGGAAAACAAATGAAATAAGATAAGTAGACAAAACTTGTCTGTATTATTTAATGAAACATGCATTAATGAAAAAATGCTTCCTAAATACACACACAATATATATATATATATATATATATATATATATATATATATATATATATATATATTTAATCATATCACCCCGAGCAAGGCGGTAACGCCACTGATGAGCAGGGGGCTACGTAAGAGTGAAAAGATTGGAAAAATTATCCAAATGTTGGAGAATTTTTGTCTTTATTTTCAACTGAAATTAAAGCCAAAATACGATGTTTAGAACGGCTCATGATTAAACATAATAGACATTCATTGTCTCTTATATTTAACAGTACATGCTTAGAAAATTATCTGCTGCCTCTATACACTAAATTTATACATATATATATATATATATATATATATATATATATATTTCCATGGTATTTTTCCCTTTAAGTTGGAGTTTCTCGTGAATGAAGGAGAACGAAAAAGTGACTTTTAAAAAGTCGTTCATTTTTATTCTTACAATTTTTAGTTCAGGTCGAAAGATTGTTTTTCCCAGCTTTTTTTTTTTTTTTTTGTCTCGAATTAAAAATAAATCCTCTTCTCATTATAAGAAGGGCTTGAAAGTAAAAAAAATCATCTCGCCTTTTCTGAAATTAATCCAAGACAAATCCTCATTCAATCCTTCACAATCGGTTGAAAATAACAGATTTGTTTGTCGTCTATCCAAGATTTTTCGTATCGACAATATGTTATTAAATTAGGGTATCGAAATCCCAACAAAGTTTTAAATTTCACAACTGAAAACGTTTCATGAAAATAGATTTACCTGAAAATACATCTATCTAAACTTATTTATAAATGGAACTTTGTGCGTGTGTGTGTGTATGTGTGTGTGTCTGTTATTTATAGACTCCGAAACGGCTGAACCGATTTTCTTGAAAATTTACACAGTTGTACTATAAGCGTCTGCGAGTGTTCTTAGCTAGTTATGTGTCGAGGTACCCCCGATAAATATCGAAAACTGATAATCGAAAAAATCGGGTTATAGAAGGAGTAGTACGATTTTAATCAAATTTGATACACTCATAGACAAAGACATAAGAAACGATATTCAGAAGTTTCAAGGCTGTAGTTCTTACAATAGTGCAGAAAATCGATAATATATATATAAAAGGCAAGATGTTTGTGTGTGTGTCTGTTTATCTGCCTGTGTGTCTGTTTATCTGCCTGTATGTCTGTATTTTTTCAGCTCTTTTATTTTAGTATTTGCTTTTAGTATTTGGCTCTAAGTAGGTATAATTGTAGTTCTTAGTCACCATTTACTCAGAGGACTTATTTAGCCTTGAAAATTCAGTTTACGACTAAAAAACTTATTTGATATCGATACCAGGAAATCAAAATTTGACTTACATCCATTCATTTTTCTTTCAATCTACGGTTTCGCTTTAACTGGAAACAACTATTGCTTTTTAGTCTTTCGTGCCAACGTCCAAAGAGTCTGAGCTCCAGGACCATGGATTAGTTTTAAAGCTTTCATTACACCCGAGCAATACCGGGCTATACTGCTAGTTTATAAATATGTGTTTGTTTGTTTGTTTGTTTGTTTGTTTGTTTGTTTCAGAAATAAATGTATTCCTAAAATAATTTACGGTATGAAATCATATTTTAACTCTGTTTATTCCCCTGTTATTTAATTAAGACGTGCGTCATACCATGCCGTTGCCTATGATAAATAATGAACCGTTCAGTTTGGATTACGCGGAAAAACATAAGAATATAAGATATCAGAAAAACAGTTTGTTTTTAAGTGAGAAAAAAATGAAAGCATAAAACATAAAAAGAAAGAAATATAGAGGAGCTAATAATGCTCTCACACTTTTAGCGATTGTTTCATTGAAATGAAAGACCATGTCAATTTTTAATCTTTTCATTTGTACCCTCTTACTTCTTATATTTATTAATACTTGTCTCCAAATATTTGCTGACGTTATAGGGGAATTTCTGTGGTTATTTTATAGCTGTGGATCTTGAAATGAGTTTATGAAATTATTAACATGAAAGTTATGGAATTCAAACAGAGAAACGGATTGTTTTCATAAATATTTAGTAATAATTTATTCAGGGTTATGGGATGTGCGTTGTAGTGCAGTAGATATCGGCTCGGGACGAGAAATCGGAGAGCCGAGTTCGAATTCCATTTGAATTCGTTGCATTCACTTACGCGCAAATTCACTTTGGGGAAATCCGCCTCTTTTCTCTCCAGCTATGGGTTAAATAACAAGACAGATTGAATTGCATAGCCTTGGTTTGCAACCAATCTACCGCAGAAAGTAATGGCAAACTACTGCGGGAAAATTTTCAGCCCAGTCTGTTATGTCTCTTTCGAGACAAGATCGCCCGAGCATGTATAACCTATGCCACTTAACTAACTGTTACGGGATATATTCTTAATCAAATATATATATATATATATATATATATATATATATATATATATATATATATATATATATATATATTTTGGCTTATAGTATATAAAAATGAACTTGGGAAAGTCCGTCTCTTCTCTCTCTAGCTATGGGTTAAATAAACAGGAAAGATTGAGTTGCATAGCCTTGGTTGGCCACCAGTCTACCTCAGAAAGTAATGGCAATCTACTACGGGAAAGTTTTCAGCGCAGTCAGTTATTCTATTTCGAAACATTATCACACAAGCATGTATAACGTATGGCACTTAACTAACTGATACGGGATATATTCTTAATCAATTATATATATATATATATATATATATATATATATATAAATGAACGGAACCTGCTAAGCTTTGTTTGCTTTATATAAAATCAGGGTAACCGGAAGCCAAGAAAATCTTGGGAAGAAACTAATTCCCTTGAGTGACAGTCATTGATGTTACAATTGTCGTCATCAGTCATTTCCAAATCGTCATTAATCTTTTCCATTCGTCCATCAATTCGTCTAACTGCTTGACGATATATTCTCGTGTTAAATTTGATCATTTAGAATGAATTCCTTGATATACTCCTTTAGATTTAAGGTCTCTCATCTTGACGATAATTATATCAGCGACTGTCATTCATGTTGGTGTTTTGGGGTACTTATGTATACTGGTGAGCCAGCCATGAGCTGGCTTATTCGATAGTTCAACAATAGAAGGGTTAACCAATCAGAAGGCTCAAAATATTCAATGCGACGTGTATAAAAGGCGACCATATTTTCCCGGGTATTAGCGATTTAATCCGATTCAGTAGAGTGTCTGACTTTTTGACGTTGTTTCATTGAATAGATTACGTACTGTGTTGTATCCTATATCCATAAAATATGGTGGACATGGTCAACAATTCTAAATATCCTTAATCTCATGTCATTTTCTGATCGTCTGTTCTTCGTCCTAGACATTTTTTTATCTCCAGAGTCTATCTGAAATATCTATGTGTCTACCATTCGTCCATGCTTAGAATATTCTTCTTCTTCTATGTGCCCTGTCCCTTCAGGACGTAGGCGATCATAGCTCTCCACGTCTCCCTATCCCTTGTGGCTCTTAGTATGTTTGCTCTTGTTGCTCCTGGCAACCCCCGTTCCGTCATCCACCTGATCAGGCCCTGCAAATATGTTATCCGCTGCCTTCCTCTGTCTCTCCTTCCTTCTATCTGTCCAGTCAGTATCAGGTTCTCCAGGCTCTCCTTCCTCATTGCATGTCCCAGGAACTTCAGTTGTCTCTTCCTGATGCTCAGCATCAATTTCCTTTTTGTTGCCATTCTTTCTAACACCTCATCGTTGCTTGTATGCTCAGTCCACGATATCCGTAGCATCCTTCTGTAGAACACATTTCGGCCGCTTCCAGTTTTGTCCTCATTTTCGATGATAGCTTAGAATATTACTGCCACATATAATACGGTGTCCTTGCTAAATACCTTGAGCACCTTCTTAAAACCCAGCAATATTATTGATCCTCATCTGGTATCTCGACTTTCCCACTGCCGTAAAGTTGCTTTCCTGTGTCTTTTCTATAAATACTTTCATGATAAGTCTTACGGCCATATCACGTTGAATACACATGTTCTCGCTCGATCACCGAAGTTAAGCAACGTTGAGCCTGGACAGTACTTAGATGGATGACCACTTGGGAATACCAGGTGCTGTAAGCGTTTAGTGACGGATGTGCGTTGTGGTGCAGTGGCTATCGGCTCGGAAAGAGAAATCGGTGAGCCGAGTTCGAATTCCAGTTGAATACCCTGCATTCACTTAAGCACTGATACCCTTGGGAAAGGTATTAATCAGCATCAGGAAGAGAGGGCTGAAGTTCCTGGGACATGCAATGAGAAAAGAAGGCTTGGAGAACCTGATACTAACAGGCCAGATAGAGGAGAAAAAGAGACAGGGGAAAGCAGCGGATAACATATTTGAAGGATAACATATTTGATAACATATTCATCAGGTGTATGATGAAACGAGGGTTGCATGGTGTAACAGGAGAAGGTGTGCTAAGAGCCACCAGGGATTGGGAGACGTGGAAAGCCATGATCACCTATGTCCTGAAAGAACAGGGCACATAGAAGAAGAAAAAGTCGTTATCTGCTGCCCTCTTGATTACTTTTTTTTTTGTTCTTCAGTTTTTGTTTTCTAATTCTTTCACAACCAGGAATCCCATTGGGTGTTAACGGTTTTAATGCTTTACATGGGTTAAATTCCGCTGTTTAGAAAAATAAATTATTCGGCGGGTTCTGAAAATTGTATTTCCCATTAGTTCAAAAAATATATTTCGAAAATACTCAGAAGTAACTTAAACGTTTTTAATATAACATCGAATATTAGGACATCTTTTTTGGTCAATCAGTTTGATGAAGGTTAAATAAATCTAGGTACCTCTGCAAAATCGCTGAAAAAACAGCATAGTATGAAGGAAAAAGGCCCCAAACTAAATAAAAACAAAGTTTTATCGGCAAAATGTTTATATTATCATTAAGAGAATAGATCAAAGCATTTTTTAATTATTTTTAAATTTTTTAATTATTTCTGACACGTTCGAAAATTTTGTAGAAAGTCTTTTTTTTCTTACGTCAGTGCGAGACCTAAATTGCCGCAACGTTTATTAAGTAAAAAAAAAACGTAATATTGCACAATGCACTTTTTGACCATGAAAGACACGTTAATTTGGAAATTCTTACAAAATTCAAATAATGGTCAGATTTTGATGAAAATTTCAGGACTTATTCCTAATTGACCGAAACCAATTCTGAATTATTTTGTATAAAATCTTGGTAAAAATATATATTTTTTACATTACCCCCCACTAATTAATTTCCAGAAATGCTTAAAAATTCTACTTTGGGCAACAACAAGCCTAATATAATTAAATTCAGGAGTCATTGGGGAATGCTAATCAACAGTTATTTTTTTCTCCACTAGAGCTTCTTTTCTAAAAAACTATGCTAATTTTTATGTGGATAAACTTCTGATTGCTTTTATGAACAATGTAAATTAAGCGTATCATAGTCTGAAAAGAAAAAAAATTCAATGAATAATGAATTTTAACAAGAATTATTTTCATTTTTTAAATTTTTTAATTATATATAAAAATTATGTATAAAAAGTTTCAAAATTATTGTTAAATTTCTTCCTCAATGGGGTCGGCTAGGGTATGTAATTAATGCATGAAGACTACAATTACTAATCGAAAATTTAAAAGCTTAATACAAATGATTGAGCCAATGGATTTTTTAAATAATTAAAAACATTTTAATTGTGTGCATTTTGATTGCCCGTATTTTTATTTGTACTGGTGGCCGTACGTGATATTTATCATTAAAAGGTCACGTGATTCAAGAGTTGTTTTCCCTTACATAAAAAATTACATTCGTATATTTTTGTCGCCTTTGGCCTCCCTACTTTAGCCTTGTTAACAACTTCCGGTTGTCAAGATGTCTATCAACACTTGAGATAAGCAGTCATTCTCGGATTACCGTAACTGATAAGAACTTATATCGAATATTTCAGAGAGTAAGCAAGTACATCGTTTGAAATCAGATAAAGGTAAGTTTTAATTTAAAAAATTGACTTCAATAACGTGTCAGCGACGTATATTTTATTTTTGCCAGATTTTTAAAACAGGAATGTGGCTACTGTTTAAAAAATGTGTCGATCAATCAAAAAAATGGCGGTACTTTTAACTTTTTCTTTTAATCTGAAAAATTTTAAATTCCAATCAATATAATTTCGCTTTAAAATACGCCAGTGTATTTTGTTTACTGGAATTACTAAATTTAATCTCTTGACTTTCAATTAAAGCTAATTTTAAAGCTAAAATATAAATTATTTATTTTGAAAATTTCATTTTAAAATCAGGTATCGAAAATTGATACTGTAAAGTAGAGGTACCTAAATAAATCGATAAAAGAATCCGATTTAATTTAAAAAAACATATTTTAATAGCATTTTTACATTCGAATTGTTTAGAAAAGCGTATTTAAACATTAATATGAGACAGATATATGAAATGATTTGTTTGAACATTATTTTTGATCGATACTCGTATTTAAATAGATATTCTGTTTATAATCAAACAGTATTATATATTTATTTCTACCGGCCTGATTATTTACGATAATCATCATGTTACGGAAATTAACGAAAATTAACGAAACTGGTTATAAACAATCGACAATTTGAAAAGATTTGTTTGAACATTATTTTTGATCGATACTCGTATTTAAGTAGATAATCTGTTTATAATCAAACAGCATTATATATTTATTTCTACCGGTCTGATTGTTTAAGATAAATTTTTGTTACGAAAAGGTTCGAATTCTGCCGAATGACACACATAAATATATAATACTGTTTGATTATAAAACAATATCTACTTAAATACGAGTATCGATCAAAAATAATGTTCAAATAAATCATTTCAAATTGTCGCTTGTTTATAACCAATTTCGTTAATTTTCATTAATTTCCGTAACATGATGATTATCGTAAATAATCAGGCCGGTAGAAATAAATATATAATACTGTTTGATTATAAACAGAATATCTATTTAAATACGAGTATCGATCAAAAATAATGTTCAAATAAATCATTTCAAATTGTCGCTTGTTTATAACCAGTTTCGTTAATCTTCGTTACTTTACGCATTGGCGTTAGATTTTAAAGATTTTTTTTTGTTTTTATCTTTTTCTTTTATATATATATATATATATGTATAGTGTTCACTCGCTTTTCACGGTTCACATTTCGCGGGCTTTTAAAAATTTATATATATATAATTTAATATCGCAGAAATTATAAAAAATACCAGAAAACCCGGGAAAAGTCGCGAATCATAACAATTCGTTATTTAAATGCGTTTAAGAGTAAAATCGGTATTTTCCAGTCAGAAAAGGTAAAAATAGTTAAAACCTGTAAAAAATATAAAATACATAAATTATGAAGCACATTACACCATTTTACAAAAAAATATATATTTTGTTGCTCTATTGTCAGATTAAATAAATTGCAAGCAATGTTTGCTCATTTTTAATAAAATCCGTTCATACTCATGGATAATCTTTCGCTTATTATAAACAAAAATGTCAGAAATGAGCTGTAACGTTGGCAGATGTTATTATCATTAATTTCTTAAAGTACCCAAGTACTTTCAACCTCTTTCCGAGATCATCTTCAGGGGTGTGAGTTATGGTAACAAATGTAACTAGAAAAATCTTTTGCTAGAAATTACTGTCCTTTTTTTCTTGCTTCAAATATAACGGTTGAAAACTTGCTAGTGTTCATTAGAATGTGAAAATTATCCAAAATGGAATTTTTTTTTTATATGTTGTAATGTCATGGTCATGCACGTATTAAAGCATGAAAAAACTGTTCTTTTCACAAACATTTTAGAACATTACTACAATATTCATAGCTGATTCTATTAAATGACGGCTTAAGTGTTTTAATGAAAATTGCCTCGAGAATCTGTAGTTTGCTTTTGTTGTTTTCTTGAAGGTGTTTTTTGAGATTTATTATTTCTTCTATATCATCTACATATCGTACGTAGATGGAGGGTTTTGTAGTGATGCTAAATATATTATCTTCTATGTTGGCCATGTAGAAGTTGCTGAAGGTTGGACCCAGAAGTGAGCCCATTGAAACACCGCCCCGTTGCACGTATATATTTTTCTGTGGTCATAGAATGGGACTTCGGTAGTATATGTTAACAGTTTTTTTTAGTATTAAAGTTAAATAATGTTCGATAATATTTTTTTATATTGTGAATGTAGACAGCAATGCTGTTGTAGATGTCTAGAAATGTATGAATGGTCGGACAAATGTAACGTAAGACGTCTAATTAATATGGTTGTTGTAAATCCAACATATTGTTGTTTTTTTGTTTTTTTTTTGTTTATTGTTTTTCTTTTTTTTTGTCGAAGATACGTTCTCGCAAGGGACATTTGAATTTATATATAATGTTGGTTTTACGTAAAATATCAATTATTGGGGAGGAGTTATTACAGAAAATCAAATCAGTAGTATTGTATCTTTTATAATATATTATTAATTTTAATATTTTATTAGAATCAACGGTAGATATATTAGTACGAATGAGCTTTTTTATTATTTTCTCATCCTGTTTGTAGTTATTGTGCTTCTGGTTGCAATAGAACAGTTTGATATGTTTAGGGTCTTTTGTAGAATTTTGTTTTTAATGGTATCAGCCCGAACAAGGCAGTAACGCCACTGATGTGCAGGGGGCTACGTAATAGTGAAAAGATTAGAAAAGAGAAAGCCGGAAACAACATCCGGGCGATAGATAGATCTATCTACTCTAATTGAAAAAAAATTTGAGAAAATTGGAAAAGAGAAAGCCGGAAACCACATCCTACACAGGGAACAAGGGATGAGCCTCTTAACCTGTCCAATAGATGTGGGTGGAGTGTGAACCGGGCGATAGATAGATC
The DNA here is from genome assembly GCA_037127315.1 of Ascarosepion bandense. Taxonomy (NCBI): domain Eukaryota; kingdom Metazoa; phylum Mollusca; class Cephalopoda; order Sepiida; family Sepiidae; genus Ascarosepion; species Ascarosepion bandense. Next base: position 1,007,940 of record JBBBDQ010001336.1, read on the forward strand.
TATCTACTCCAATTGGGAAAAAAACCAAGTGAGAAGATTTGAAAAGAGAAAGCCGGAAACCACATCCTAAACAGGGAACAAGGGATGAGCCTCTTAACCTGTTCAATAGACGTGGGTGGAGTGTGAACCTGGCGATAGATAGATCTATCTACTCCAATTGAAAAAAAAAACAAAGTGAGAAGATTGGAAAAGAGAAAGCCGGAAACCACATCCTAAACAGGGAACAAGGGATGAGCCTCTTAACCTGTTCAATAGATGTGGGTGGAGTGTGAACCGGGCGATAGATAGATCTATCTACTCCAATTACCATATTTTGTTTGATGTGTATTGTGGTTTTTGAAATGTCGTCTTATTTCTTAATCTACAATTTGGTTTGGGAAGTCATTATTAATGAGAGTCTGCTTAATATTTTTTAAGTTCATTGTAAAATATCTTTTTTGTGGAGGAGTTGATTCGTGCTAGGTTAATTAAATTGTGTATAAGTTCTATTTTCTAGTAGTTCGGGCATTCACTCTTATAGTTGAGAGTGCAAGAGGTTTTGCTGGTTGTTTTTTTTTTTTATAAGGGGAGGTAGTAAATATGTTATTGTTTGTGTCTATTAAAATGTCAAGGAAAGGGATTTTGTTATCTTGGTTAATTTCGTATGTAAACTTGAGGACAGAGTTCTTTTGAAAGTTTTTTGGAGATCTATTATTTCTTCTAGATTTTTAACTAATAGAAGAATATCATCTACATATCGTACGTAGACGGAGGGTTTTGTAGTGGTGCTACATATATTATCTTCTATGTTGGCCATGTAGAAGTTGCTGAATGTTGGACCCAGAACTGAGCCCATTGAAACACCGCCCCGTTGCACGTATATATTTTTTCTGTGGTCATAGAATGGGACTTCGGTAGTATATGTTAACAGTTTTTTTAGTATTAAAGTTTAATTTTTAGTGGGGGTAGACAATTATTATTATATATATTTTTATAATAATGTCAATGGTTTCTCTAACAGAAACAGTTTGAGTTTTGTTAAACGGCATATCAACCTCTGTGGGTCATTTAATGCCAAAAAGGTAGGGTTTTAAGGAAATTTGTTTAATGTTCGATTATAGTGAGAAGGTTGATTTAGTTAGACTTTAATGAATTTTTTTTTGTTTTTATCTTTTTTCTTTTTGAAAGCTGAAAATGTATTTTTTTGAATTCAAAAATGTTTTGCTGAGAATAATTTTTTTCTTCAAAAATGTTTTGTTGGTAATATTTTTCCTTCAGAAATGTATATTTTCCTATAAAAGTCTATTTTTATGTATATATTTTTATACTTTCATAGTTTGGGGGTTAACTATTTGCCCATAGCTGGGACCTTAACAGCTACCTCTCCGAGTCAGGGTGGACCTAAGAACAACAGCAATTAAGAGGTGGTTCTACGCTTCTCACAACCTCGAAATCGTAGGCCTTGCTGCCGGATGCAGTTTACCGTCATGCTCAGGACCACTCACACTCGTCCTTTGAATGGCCACCGGTGGCCATTGTGTATGGGATCATCTCTTAATTGTTGATATTGCAGTGGTCGTAACTGCTCAATCGATTTTGTGAAACTCTTCGCCTAATTTGCTTGCATTTACCACCCACGGAATGGTTTCCAAGCAAAGTGCAAGTGTTGTGGTGGGGAGTAAAAGATGAATAAGTGTCGATATTGATGCAAGGAAACGGAATCGTGTAGGAAAATCGACCGCGATGTTTCGTCATAGAAACTCCACCAAATGAATTCTATTGGCTCGTCATTTGTAACGCAACATCCTAAACATCAAATAATTTATTGATAAAATAGGCTAAATTAGTATGCTTTATACATGCAGTGACAAAATTTGTCCGAGTTACCTCCCCTGTCTATTGTAACTCTTCCACTTTTGTAATGCTTCGGCAAACAATATACTAACTCTTAGTTATTGTTTAATACAATACGCATTCTTTGGTTTGGTCACCTGGAGGTGGTGTAATGGTTAACAAATTTGTTTCGCTAGCACCTATAACAACTGAGTAGTGGTTCGAGCCACACAGGGTACCCCAAACTCTCAATCTTGTTCCACATCTATGCTGCGCTTAGAAAATCAATACTCATTCTTGAGACATTCCTCTGGGTTAGTAATGAATCTCTGAGGTTTTTATCGAATGATAGCGAATCCGGACCATTTGAGGGGTGGTGAAATTGGGGTATTTGAGGTGAAATTGGGGTATTTTCTAGGAATTATATTTTCTCCAAAATCTAAACTTATTTATAAATGAAACTTTGTGTGTGTGTGTGTGTGTGTGTGTGTGTGTGTGTGTGTGTGTGTGTGTGTGTGTGTGTGTGTGTGGGTCTGTGTGTGTGTATCCGTTACCTATAGATTCCGAAACAGCTGAACCGATATTCTTGAAAATTTACACAGCTGTACTATAAGCGTTTGTGTCGAGGTACCCCCAATAAATATCGAAAATCGATAATCGAAAAAATCGGGTTATAGAAGGAGTGGCCCGATTTTAATCAAATTTGATACACTCATAGACAAACACATAAGAAATGATATTCAGAAGTTTCAAGGTTGCAGTTCTTACAATAGTGCAGAAAATCGATAATATATATTTATAAAAGGCAAGATGTTTGTTTGTGTGTTTCTGTTTATCTGTCTGTATGTCTTTTATACAAATCCACAATTTTTATCTGATTCTCACCAAACTTCAGACAAATATTCTTTAGGCTGAGTCTGAGCTCCAGGACCATGGATTAGTTTTAAAGCTTTCATTACACCCGAGCAACGCCGGGCTATAGTAGCTTATATATATATATATATATATATATATATATATATATATATATATATATATATGCGATCGTTAAATTGTCGCAATTATTTTATTAGGTGCGATTGGTAAATTGTCATAATTATTTTATTATTTCAAATATTTTTTAGGCTGAGTCTGAGCTCCAGGACCATGGATTAGTTTTAAAGCTTTCATTACACCCGAGCAACGCCGGGCTATACTGCTAGTATAATAAAAAATACAGTAATAGAATCTTCACACTATTCGATCCTTATCTTTAATAACATGTTAATCCCTCAAGAACATATGGATATAGACGTTGGTTACTTCCAGGGACTTAACCCAAAAAGCTGTCAGTTCGATACCTGGCTACGGCAGTGGTGAACAAACAACTTGAGCTGAGTTAAAGGGAGAGAACTACATGGCATCCGGAAGTAGCATATAGAATGAGAATTATAAACCCCAGTGATTGAAATAAAGGATTACGTTGAAAATTCCTAGCACCTGAATAAGGCCGGAGCGTAAAACGGACCGAAACGTCGTAAACATGGCAGTAAAGATAAGGACATCAGTCCAAACAGTGTAAATAATGTAAGTACTACTTTATCACAGCAGTATAGATAAATAAAGGGTTAGGTTCAAAATTCGTAGCTCCTGATGAAGGCCGGAGCGTACAACGAAATGTCATAGACATGGCAATAAAGATGAAGACAGCAGTCCGGAGAATATAAATAAATAAATACTACCTCATCTCAGTTGTATAGATAAATAGTAATAGAATGTTCTATATTAGTTTTGTAGTATTTCATGTTACGCGTTTCAAATAAATTCAGAATTAAAATTCTTTTAAAATTAATTTTTATTTTTTTAAATCGAATTTTTTCATCTATTTATTTGTCAATCCGAGCAGCTTACGGCCATATCACGTTGAATACACAGGTTCTCGCTCGATCACCGAAGTTAAGCAACGTTGAGGCTGGTCAGTACTTAGATGGGTGACCGCTTGGGAATACCAGATGCTGTAAGCGTTTAGTGACGGATGTGCGTTGTGGTGCAATGGATATCGACTCGGGAAAGAGAAATCGGTGAGCCGAGTTCGAATTCCAGTTGAATACCCTGCATTCACTTAAGCACTGGTACCCTTGGGAAAGGTATTAATCCGTACCTTCCGTCCAGTTATGGGTTAAATAACAGCGTAAGACTTGGGGACCCTGCCCTTAAAAAAAAAAAAAAAATCCTAATGCATCTTGGTACTCGAATTTTCTCGAAAAGAAAAAAGTATTGCTAGGCAGAAAATTTATAAAAACAACAATAAATTGTTGAAAAGAAAAAGGTATTACCAGCAAAAAATAAATAAAATTTAGTTGGCAATAAATGACCCGCCAAGGTTGATATGCCATAAAAACAAACCAACAATTTTTTTTCTTTCTCGTTTTTCATCTTTCTTTTTTCTTTTCCTTCTTTCCTACTTCCTTCCTTCCTTCTTTCCTTTCTTTCTTACTTTTTTTCTCGTTTCTTTATCTTTATTTTTTCTCTTCTTTGCTGCCATTCTTTCTTTCTTGTTTCTTTATCTTTCTTTTTTCATTTCCTTCCTACTTTCTTTCTTTCTTTCTGTCTCTTTCTTTCTTTCTTTTCTGTTCCTTCCTTCCTACTTCCTTCCTTCCTTTCTTCCTTCCTACCATTCTTTCTTTCTTTCTTTCTTTTCTGTTCCTTCCTTCCTACTTCCTTCCTTCCTTCCTTCCTTTCTTCCTTCCTACCATTCTTTCTTTCTTTTCTCTTCCTTCCTTCCTACCTTCCTTCCTTCCTTCCTTTCTTCCTTCCTACCATTCTTTCTTTCTTTCTTTCTTTTCTCTTCTTTCCTTCCTACTTCCTTCCTTCCTCCCTTTCTTCCTTCCTTCCTACCATTCTTTCTTTCTTTCTTTCTTTCTTTCTTTTCTCTTCCTTCCTTCCTTCCTACTTCCTTCCTTTCTTTCTTCCTTCCTACCATTCTTTCTTTCTTTCTTTTCTCTTCCTTCCTTCCTTCCTACTTCCTTCCTTCCTTTCTTTCTTCCTTCCTACCATTCTTTCTTTCTTTCTTTCTTTCTTTCTATCTCTCTCTCTCTCTCTCTCTTGCGCGCGCGGTTCCCATTTCTATTTTTTCTCATGTTACCTGTTTTTGATTTTGTCTCGTTTTCGTATTTCTTGCCGATTTCTCGTCAACAAGCCTAAACGACCGAAATGTGCGCCCCTCTCACTTTCTCGCCAATGGCCTCCTGCAATTGCCGCCATTCTAATTCGCCAGTCTTCCCGTCAGCCATGATTGGTTTTATGTTTCTTGACTGCGGTACAATCGCTTCATGTCTCTCATTCGTGACCACCCGTCAGAAAAAGGACCCTTTTCGGGATGATTAAGCGAGCGATTCGTATATCAACATCCCCAATTGTTGACGTGAATAACACGTTCTTCGCCTGACCATGAACTTTTACAGCTTCAAAGATATCTGGAGGTTGGCCATGCGTTTTCTTCCTTCAGTCCTACGTTTTGGCGCCTCTTTCGTTACCAGAATACCATGCGGGTCGTACATGGGTATCAACGATTTTACAAATATAAAAATGTACATCGAGTTGAAAACAGTGCTGAGGCAAAGACATTTACATTAAGAAAAGACCACTTAGAAAAATATTCTACTCATGTTCTGTTAAAGTATGCGATGTACCAGAGGCAACTAAAAACATCCAGGAGTTCAGTTAGTCAGTTAAGTGCCATACGCAATACGTTCTTGGAAGATCATGTCTCGAAAGAGACATAAGTGACTAGGCAAAAGATTTTCCTGTAGTTAATTGCCATTGCTTTCTGAGATAGACTGGTTGCCAAACAAGGCTATAGAACCCTTTCTTTCCTGTTACTTGACTCATAGCTAGAGGGAGAAGAGATGTATTATATTATATTATTTTTTTTTTTTTAATCGTATCACCCCGAGCAAGGCGGTAACGCCACTGATGTGCAGGGAGCTACGTAAGAGTGGAAAGATTGGAAAAGAGAAAGCCGGAAACCACATCCTAAACAAGGAACAAGGGATGAGCCTCTTAACATGTTCAATAGACGTGGGTGGAGTGTGAACCGGGCGATAGATAGATCTATCTACTCCAATTGAAAAAAAAAAAACAAAGTGAGAAGATTGGAAAAGAGAAAGCCGGAAACCACATCCTAAACAGGGAACAAGGAATGAGCCTCTTAACCTGTTCAATAGACGTGGGTGGAGTGTGAACCGGGCGATAGATAGATCTATCTACTCCATTTAAGCTGAAGTTTTTGGAAGATATAATGAGGAAAGATGGCTTGAGGAACCTGATGAAGAACATTCCATTTTGGGATTTTGATATAAATCTAACTAAATTATGCATTTAATAAATAAAAATATCGACACACCCGATTTATAATTTATAACGATTTTAACTTAAGCAACTTAAAATAATTAGTTCATTAATATGAACCTGATGATTGCATCGTGCATGAGAGTCCAAGTCGTGCTTAAAATATAGGAGAATATGTATATTTACTAAAATGTATATATATATATATATAGATGAATAAAGAATTAAGAAAATAATTGCAACCTTTAAAACATTAGTTTAAAACAGTGCTCAATATAAAAATAGAGCAATTGATATTTATTATTAATTATTAGTTTAGAACATGTGCACACTATTACAAAATTGTACATTTTTTCGACATTGAATGAACAATGTCTCATTAAGTAGTTAATATTGATGGTATTATACATTTTATTGGAGAAAAAACACTTCTTTTTTATTTTTAGAATTTTATTTTATTTTATTTTTTTTGTACGTGGTAAAAAGATATTAAAAAAGAGGGGGAAAGAAAGAGGGTTGAAAAGATCAGAAAATAAGATGGTATTGAGAGGAAAGAGCCAATGAAAATGGCTAAGAGAGAGAAATTTATTTGGTTCTACTGAAGGATGCTGAGGATACCATGAACCGAGCACGAGGTCAACGACGAAGGTTTGGAGAGAATGGAAACAAAACGGAAATTTATACTTAACAATTTTGTGGGGTACGTGATGAGGAAGGAGGGCTTGGAGAATATGATACTCACATGACAGATAAAGGGAAAGAAAGACAGGGGAAAACAGTGCGTAACAGACTTGAAGACTCTCATTTACGATACCAAATTTTAAATTAATTTTTTTTAAATAAAAATATTTTCTTGAAGCTTTAATTTTAGTTTAATTGAAAGCTAAATGATTAAATTTACTGTTTCCAGTAAGCAAAATACACTGGTGAATTTCAAACATAAATTATATTGATTGGAAGCTAAACTTTTGACATTTTAATTTTCTTTCTATTTTTCGGCCATTTTTGAGCGATCGACACATTTGTAAACAGAAGTTAATTCTCGGTTTTAAAAATCTGGCAAAAAGTAAAGTATAGATCTTTGACGCGTTATTTTTTAAAAATTAGAAAATTTAAAAATAAATTAATCTGATTTACACAAGTATTAGTCGTTTATTTCTTAATCTTGCTGAGCTTTAACTTTGGCTAAGTATGGTTGACCAGAATTGATACAAATCTATGGTTGACCAGAATTGATACAAATCAGAATTGAAACAAATCTAAAGAAACGTTTTGTAAGAAGAACTGTGGTGAATATGAAATAAAAGTAACTATCTTCTCTTCACTGTCAACAAATTAGCGATCCAGTGTGAAAACTCATTTCTGAACAATAGAAAAAAAAGGATTCATTCCGTACTGAAGGGAAAAGACGAAGCCAAATTTCGCGATTCTTTGTGAAATATTTTCTGGTTAATGAAAAGGGAGTGATTTACAAAACATAAATAAAGAAAGTTGAATCAGTGAGATGGGAGCAGAGATCCGATAGGACACCGCCACAATGTATAAGAGAAATTTCAAAACGCTGAGCCGGACATAACGTCACGGTGACACATACGCTCTCCCTCTCCTTCTGGCATGCAATTTTCGATTATCTATTCTTTTCGTCCTCACTTTCACTCCGCCAAAAAAGAAGATAAAAACAACAATAAGACACTTTTTTTTCCATATTAATTAGTGGGGGATCAGTTTATTACTTCATAACAATATAAAACTGATTCCCCACTTTATGACCAGCAGAAACCTTAATTATGATTCCAACTATTATATTCAGTCAGTCAGTTAAGTTCCATACGTGATACATGCTTGGATGATCATGTCTCCAAAGAGACATAAGTGACGAGGCAAAAACATTTCCTGCAGTAGATTGCCATTGCTTTCTGAGATAGACTGGTTACCAAACAAGGCTATAGGACCCAATCCGTTCTGCAATTTAACCCATAGCTGCTGACTGAAGGAACGGATTTATATCTTACCCAAGGGTATTTGTGCATAAGTGAATGCAAGTAATTCTACTGGGATTCGAACTCGGCTCTTCATTTTCTAGCTCCGAGCCGATAACCAGTGCACCACAACGAACATCCAGGAATTACACTACAGTAAAAACAACACCAAAAAAAAAAACAATTCTTTTATATGCCGGCTTTCGGCCATGTCACGTTGAAACACAGGTCCTAGTTCGATCATTGAAGTTAAGCAATGTCGAGGTTGGTCAATAGCTAGATAGGTGACCGCTTGTATATGGTAGGATGTGGAAGTTTGGATGTGCTGGTGATATAAACGACTTACAGGCATACCATGTTCAAACAGCAGTTCTCGGACAAACATCAAAGTTAAGCAACGTCGAACCTGGTCAGTACCTAGACGGTGACCGTTTGGGAATACCAGATGTTGTAAGTTTAGATGTAGGGTGTTATAAATAGCTTACGGTCATATCACGTCGAAACACCGGTTCACACCTGAAAAAGGCTGGAGCACAACAGTCGAAACGTCGTGAATATGGCAACAAAGACGAGGAAAACAGTTAGAAGTATGTAATGCTTCTTATTTATGATTTTAATCCATATTTTCTTCTAATTCATATATATATATATATATATATATATATATATATATATATAATGTCCAAGTCATTATTCGTTTAAACAAAATCTCTTTGGTAAATCTTTTCAATGTTTTTTCCAGAGTTTTCTTTTGTTTCTAAGGGAATTTTTTTTTCTTGGCTAACTTCCCAATCAACCCCTTCCCCCTTTTCTCCTTTTTTACTTTTTCCTTTCGTTTTCTCCTGCCGCTTCTGTCCCTCTGACATGGGTGACGCGTTAATTTTGTTATGCTTATTGAAAATAACAAAATAATACTAAATAAAAGTTTCGAGATATCATCGAATATGAAATGACCCCATAGCCAGAATCCTGAAGAAAAAGTCGAAATGGTATTAAGATCCAGCTCGTTTTCTAACTCCATCCTACCAGGGAACACCATCAGTAATAGAAAAGAAAAAAAAACAGACAAAGAGAAAAATGGATGAACACCATCACTGAGTCAACAGGAAAGTAATTTACAGACACTCAAACATAGACACGCAACCGAGACATGTGGCGGGAGCTGGTCAATAGCAACCCTACGACAACACATGGATGATAATGACGACGACATTAGAATTAGTGTCATATTGTTTGGGTAATATGATTCGAAGGAGTTTTTGGAAACTTCTGATGTGGGTTGAGGCAGTTGCGTCATGACATTAACCCTCACGGCCTTCTTGAGCCCAATATACGAAATATACACTTTGCTTAGTATTTAAAATCAAATTAAATGTTTTTTTGTGACTGAGAGAGGGATTTTCAGTTACTAGCAGTTGTAGTCCAGCATGTTCATTATACGGCAAAAGTTCTAACTGAAAGAAAGAAAACCCAGTTCCTATCATTCATTCACGGTCAAATAGAAATGAAACTCGTTGCCGGTCTAGTCAGTCAGTTAAGTGCCATACGTGATACACGCTTGGGCGATCATGTCTCGAAAGACATGGCAGAAAGTCTCGAAAGACTAGGCAGAAGATTATCCCGCAGTAGGTTGCCATTGCTTCTTCGGTAGACTGGTTGCCGACCAAGGCTATAGAACCTAATCTGTCCTGTTATTTAACCCATAACTGGAAGGAATAGACGGACTAATACCTTTCCCAAGGGTATTTGCGGGTAAGTGAATGCAATGAATTCGGCTGGAATTCGAACTCGGCTCCTCGATTTCTCGTTCCGAGCCGATATCCAATGCACCACAACGCACACAAATTCAAAGAGTCTAGCGAAGAGCTCATGCGAACAACTCCTATACAAATATTTATAGAAAAGGTAAAGGGAAGCCACCTGCAGAGCTAAGCTATGTGTGTGTGTGTGTGTGTGTGTGTGTGTGTGTGTGTGTGTGTGTGTGTGTGTGTGAGAGAGAGAGAGAGAGAGAGCTTGCGCTTGCACGTCTAGAATCTAGTGGGCATTTTTGTGTCTGTCAGGTAGTGTCTGTGTGTTTAATAATGGTGGTAACACACATACCTAGCCTACTAACTCTCGCAATATCAATTAGAAATATTCCACACACACACACACACACACACACACACACACACACACACACACACACACACACACAGATACACACACCATGAAACAAAAAACAACGTGAAGTCTACCTAACTAATGAAAACAAAAAACACCAACACAAATCTCAAATACTGGAACATTCTCTTCCACAACGCATTTCAATAAAATTTCTTATGAAGAAAAAAGTGAAACGCGTTGAATTTATAAAAAAAATCCTATTTGCTTCTTATTTATCATTTTAATCCATATTTACTTCTAATTCACACACACATATATATATATATATATATATATATATATATATATATATATATATATATATCGCCGACTGATGCCAATTCGGTCGGGTTTCAATCGTGGGTTAAAAGCAATCGGAGTCTAACCGTACTGATGAGCTGTGATACAGCGAAACTGATCTGTCTGCGGATGATTATATATATATGTATATATATATATATATATTTATAAAAAATGTCCCAGTCATTATTCGTTTAAACAAAATCTCTTTGGTAAATTTTTTCATTGTTTTTTTTCCAACAGTGAGGGTTTCGAGGAGGGGTATGTCTTCTAGTAAAAGACTTATGTATCCTTCTGCTTTCCCCTTTTTTACTTCCTTAAATTCCAAAATTGTTAATCCCACAACATTCTATTTTCCTATGGATGGAAGGTTATTTTTTTTTTTACTTCTGGCGGTATAAAATCTTATAATACATTTGAATTGAAGTAAATAAAATTTTCGGTTCGCCGTTGCTGAAGAAGCGAGGATTTCCTCGTAGAAATGGCTATTTAACGGATTTAAATATCAAAATTTTTGTTTTATTTTATATATATATATATATATATATATATATATACAGAGAGAGAGAGAGAGAGAGAGAGAGAGAGAGTGTGTGTGTGTGTGTGTGTGTGTGTGTGTGTGTGTGTGTGTGTGTGTGTGTGTCGAGGCAGCAGATAATTTTCTAAACATATACTGTTAAATATAAGAGACAATGAATGTCTATAATATTTAATCATGAGCCGTTCTAAACGTCGTATTTCGGCTTTAATTTCAGTTGAAAATAAAGACAAAAATTCTCCAAAAGTTGAATATTTTTTTATGTTGGTTTTTTTCAGCTCACATAAGACATCTTCCAAAAGGTTATAGTATCTTTGGTACTAATAATAAACCCACTACATATATTGGTTTTACTACAACAACGCTCTCCCGTAGACTTACCTGTCACCTTTCTGATCAGAGTTCAATTAAACAACATTTCTTAGAAAAACATAGCCATGTAGGTAACATTAGACAGGTTTTAATCAATGACACAATAATAATCACACAGTAAAAAGAACCTTCAGATATTGGAGACCATCTACATTAAATAAAAAGAACCCATACTTAATAAAATCACATTTAAATCTGGCCATAACACATTACATTGCATTTAAATATATGGTTCTGTTAACATTTCGAGCTCTCACGAGGTGTGACGTCATAGAACCGCATTACAAATTTACAAACTGCGTTTGCTATTTTTGATAACTGTTATCGTTGCTTAGCAAAGTTTTATGTCAACACAAGATAAAATCATCTTTGATGGTGGATGTTTTCATGTTAACGTCCCTGTAACCTCTCTGAAGATGGCTCATGTGAGCCGAAAGCTTAGAACCAATATCATAAAAAAATATTCAAATGTTGGAGAATGTTTGTCTTTATTTTCACCTGAAATTAAAGCCAAAATACGATGTTTAGAATAGCTCATGATTAAACATAATAGACATTCGTTTATCTTATATTTAACAGTATATATATATATATATATATATATATATATATATATATATATATATATATATATTGATTGATTGATTGATTGATTGATTGAGCACTATGGAGGAATGGTAGACTTTGAAAAAACAGTCTTTACTCACGCATCTAAGCATCGTTCATTCAGTAATGAATTTGAACATTCTCAGCTACTGGCGTGTGTTTAGATTGTATATAACACACTAAAGTTCGCCTTCCTCTAAAGAGGTAGAATCGCCGACTGATGGCAATTTGGTTGGGTTTCAATCCTGGCTAGAAGCAATCGGATGTTTAACCGTACTATAACTACATATGTATACGCGTGTGTGTGTGTGTGTGTGTGTGTGTGTGTGTGTGTGTGTGTGTGTGTGTGTCTTTGCGCACGTCAATGGGTGTACAAATGTGTATATATGTCTGCGTCTGTCATGACGACAAATTTTCCTCCCACTTCCACAAAAATAGACGAATTTACGCAGCCCTACATATAGCCAATTTTTTTAAAAAAATTAATCAGTTTGTCTGACAATCGCAAGAGCGTGAAACCTAGGGTCACACACACACATATATATATATATATATATATATATATATATATATATATATATATATATATGTGTGTGTGTGTGTGTGTGTGTGTGTGTGTGTGTGTGTGTGTGTGTGTTAAATACACCGGTTCTCGTCCGATCGTCGAAGTTAAGTGACATCGAGCCTGGTCAGTACTTAGATGGGTGACTGTTTAGGAATACCAGGTGCTGTAAACATAAGGATCAAGAATGGTCCACCAGGTTTGGGGGTTTGGCGCTAACAACCCTGCCCCATAAAAAAATACTTTGTTACGGAAATAGTAACAAAATGTTACTACCCTACACACCATTAGGTGTAAAAGGGTGAGATGATGATATATATATATATATAGAATAAATCTAAATAAGAGCCAACAACCCTACCTAGGTTTCACCCTACGGCTCGTCAGGGTAAGGTGGCTGATGCAAAAGATATAAAGCGGCAATTTATAGGTACTCAATCACATGACTAAAACAAAGAAGACACCAAAAGCATGAGAAGTGGGGCGGATCACTTTATTGAAAAAAAGGTAGGCTAATTAAGAAGGCAATTTTTTGTGTGTTTACATTTATGCAAAATTTCAGATTTAGAGTTGAGTAAATCCTGTGCGGGTTCAAACAATGCAATCGGTAGTTTCTCCTCACCGCACAATTTATAGAATTTACTATCAGGTCTATACTTTGAGCAACGTTTAAGTATTTCCCATTTTAAGATGGGGCCTTTAATCAGAGTTTTTTTAAAAATAATCCATGAGTGGCTAGAGTGCTACAATGGCTATATTTTTCATTTTTGAAACTGCTAGTATGCTTATAAAATCTAATCTTAAAGGCGTCCTGTGTGTCACCTATATAGGTTTTTTTTGTTTTTTTTATAAGCGTTTCACCCCGAGCAAGGCATGTCACTGCCACTACTGCGCAGGGGGCTACATAGAGTGGAGAAAGGATGATTAAATATAGGAAATATCAGAGGATGGGTGGTAGGCGGGTAGGGATACCGAGAATGGTTAAATATAGGAAATGTCAGAGGGTGGGTGATAGGCGGGTAAGGATACCGAGAATGAGGGTTGGGTAAATGAGAGTGTTCTGAGAATAATTGGGAGTTAGTGTGATAGGAGGTGTCTATTGACCCTACATTTAAACACCTGGAGATTGTAACTGTCGGGAAAGCAGACTTGTGGAAGGGAGTTCCACAGGCGGGAAGCGCGAGAAAAGAAGCTGTTGGAGTAGAATTTACGGTTACATCTTATTTGTTTAACTGTAAAAGGGTGGGACCTAGTTGCTAATCTAGTATCTCGTGTAAATTCCTGCTTAGGCGGCACCAGTGATCTAAGCTCATCGCAGCAGAAGCCATGAAAGTACTTGTAGAAGAGGCACAGGGAAGCCACATCACGCCGGTGAGAGAGCGGCTGCAGCCGGTCTGCCAAGTCAGTATCAACCACGTTACAGATCCTCCTTTGTATTTTGTCAAGAAGCCCAAGGAGAGCAGCAGAGGCACCCGACCAGATATGGCAGCAATATTCAATACACGGGCGGATGGTAGATTTGTATATGTGCAGAATAGATTCAGGTGGGAAAAACTTCCGGGCCCTGCACAGGGAGCCGACTTTCATAGCAGCAGATTTGGCAATGGGTTCAATATAGTCATTCCATTTGAGGTCCGCCGAAAGTGTAAGGCCAAGGAGGCGTAGTATTTTACTCTCTGGGAGGCTAGCCTGTCCCATGCTAATAGGAGGTCTTCATTATTCTTATACACTTTAACTTTGTATACCGCGCAGGATTGCTGACATTTGCTATTTAAAGGACAATTAGATTTAACTCTGGTTAAATTAGTCTTTTTCATTTTGGTTTTATTAAGGCCGTTTATTAGTTTACCCATATTAACAAACATTAGTAACTTAATTTAACCGTGTTTTTATTAAAAAATTTTATGCAAAGGACTACCTTTACTGAAATTTTGTTTTAATATGTAAAAATAATTTACCGACATTAGTTTTTACTTCTTTATTAAAGGGTGGATTAAACCAAATTACTTTCCTTTGTTCTTATTCTTAGGAGTTTTAGTCTTAATGAATTCAAGGTTTTCTTTAAATCCACTTTTAGTTAACGCCTCCTGATAAGTTTGCTTATATTTATTAACCCTCTAGGGCCATTCGTATCATATTTGATACAGTATTTCCCTATAAGGAAACATTTGGTATTTCCCTATAAGGAAACATTTGGTATTCATTGACTGAGCAGTCAGCACTGCTTTCATTTGAAATTTATAAAATATTTCTCTTAACCCTCTAGGGCCATTCGTATCATATTTGATACAGTATGAAAACAAGCCTTGAAAGAAATATTTTCCTGAAAAATTTTTTAAGAGAAATATTTTATAAATTTCAAATGAAAGCAGTACTGACTGCTCAGTCAATGAATACCAAATGTTTCCTTATAGGGAAATACCAAATGTTTCCTGATAGGGAAATACTGTATCAAATATGATACGAATGGCCCTAGAGGGTTAAATATATTGCTAGTGGACGAATTAGTGGATAATCTATAAGCTATTCCTTTAGGTATACTTTTCATAATATGTTTAGGGTGGTTATATTTAATGTTAACGTAAATAGGGTTGTAATTTTCTTTAATGTACGGGGCGAGTGTGTCATTAATAATATTTAGGGTGACATCTAAATAGTTAACAACTTATAAATTTACATTCAATTTCAATAGTAAAGCCGTTGTTTTTAAAGAACCGATGTAATCACTTTCTCATTCTGTCACAAATTTATTGGTTACTCCGATCAACGATAATTAATCCATCGTCACGGGATAATCCGTGATTATGGAAATCTTTGTTGCTCTAATTTGTATTGAGCGCTTTAGTGTTAGGGTTTCGTCTTGGGTTTTTTTTCTTTCCTACGAGTATTTGACGTCTGCTTATGTACTTCACTTGTTTCTTTTTTTACATCCCCTTCTTTCGGTTCGAATCCTGCTGGATAGCACACATTTTCGTCATAAAAATTTATCGTGAAATAATCAGGCCGGTAGATATAAATATAAAATACTGTTTAATTAAAAACAGAATATCTACTTAAATACGAGTATCGGTAAAAATAATGTTCAAAATAATTCATTACAAATTGTCGGTTGCTTATAACCAAGTTTCGTTAAATTTCATATATATATATAAAGGCCTATTCAATAGGCAAGGGAGTTGCATATTTTATCACTGAACACATGCAAGTTTAGGTACAAGAAGCAGAAAACCTTTAAAAATGTGCATTTTAAAAACAAGCAAACCTTCCCCCAACCATTTGGAAAAAAAAAAAACAATATTTCTAATCATTCTTGTTTGGTCATTTGCTGAAAAAAAATTAGTAAATTTAGATTACTAACAACTTATTAGTAACTAATAGTACAAATCATAGCAATGGTTATATTAACTTTGAACTAACTATATAAATTATTATATTATAAATACAGAAATTTTGAAAGATTTTAATGGTAAATTTGTCACTAAGAATTGGAAGATACAAAAATGTGCTTAGCTGGGTCATTAGTTGGTCGATTGATTGATTTTATTTAATGGCATATCAATGTCTATGGGTCATATAATGCCAAAAGCTAAACGCAAAACACAATTTCATGGTTTCAACTACAGATAGAATGTATTGTTGGTCATTCTGTTATATATATATATATATATATATACTGTTCGTAATTTATTTTAAATAAAAAAGTATTTTTATACTTTTATAGATTGGTCATCAACAAAAAAAAAAGGTCACTAAAGAACCAACCATATGTCGGGCCCACTTAAATCAAACAAGGGAAGAGAAGTTTAGATACCTAGGAAGCATTCTCACAGAGGATGTAAAGTGCGACACGGAGATTCGAGGGCGGATTGCTTGGGCCAGAGTTCGCATTGCGAAGACTGAGCAGACCATTGAGAGACAAGAATATGTCGTTGGAGAGAAAGAAAAGAGTATTGGACTGTTATGCGATATCTGTCCTCCTTTATGACTGTGAATACTGGACGACCTCTTCAATGATGAGTGACCCAAAGCAACAATGTGGTTTTAAAGACAGATAATGAGAATATCATTCACCGAAAACGTAAGCAACAACGAGGTTTTAGAGAGAATGCGAACGAAAGGGAAACTTATAATTGGCATAAAAAAATAACTGAGGTTTTTAGGAGACGCAATAATCAAGCAAGTAAAAAAATTTTAATTTTTTTTTTTTTAATCATCTCACCCCAAGCAAGGCATTCCACTGCCACTATTGCGCATGGGGCTACATAGGGGAAGGTAAAAAGAAGGAGTGGTTAGACATAGGGAATGTCAGGAGGAAGGTGACAGATGAGTAAGGATAGCGAGGATGAGGGTTGGGCAGATGGGAAGAGTGCTTGATAGAATGGGAGCAGGTTAGTGTGTTAGGAGGTGTCTATTGACCTTACATTTAAACTCCTGGAGATTGTAGCCGTCGGGGAAGCAATCGTTTGGAAGAGAATTCCACAGTCGGGAAGTGTGAGGAAAAAAACTGTTGGAGTAGAAGTTGCGGCTGCATTTTTATCGGTTTCACTGTAAAAGGGTGGGATCTAGTTGCTAATCTAGTATCTCGTTCAAATTCGTATTTAGGGGGCACTAGTGATCTAAGTTCATCGGAGCAGAAGCCGTGAAAGTATTTATAGAAGAGACACAGGGAAGCCACGTCGCGCCGGTGGGAGAGAGACTGCAGGCGGTCTGCCAAGTCGGTATCTATCACATTACAGACCATCCTCTGAACCTTATCGAGAAGCCCGAGGAGAACATCAGGGGCACCCGGCCAGATATGGCAGCAGTATTCAATGCACGGGCGGATGGTAGATTTATAAATGTGCAGGATAGATTTAGACGGAAAAAACTTCCGGGCCCTACACAGAGAACCGACTTTCATAGCAGCGGATTTAGCAATGGATTCGATATAGTCATTCCATTTGAGGTCCGCTGAAAGTGTGAGACCAAGGAGACGTTGTGTTTTACTCTCTGGGAGGCAAGCCTGGTCCATGCTAATGGGAGGTAGGTAAGATTGTCGATGATAGTTAATTGAGAGTAGCTTCGTTTTAAATACCTAGGAAGTGTTCTAACAGGAGAAGGAAAGTGCGACACAGAAATCCGAAGGCGAATTGGCATGGCGAAGGACGCGTTCCAGAAGCTGAGTAAAGTACTAAGACACAGGAAAATTTCGCTAGAAACAAAGAAGAGAGTGTTTAGATTGCTATGTAATGTCAGTTCTTCAATACGGAAGTGAATGTTGGACAATATCACCGAAGATGAAGGAAACATTTTAAGCAGCTGAAATGAGCTTCTACAGAAGGATATCACGGAGCGATCATGTGAGCACTGATGAGGTGTTGGAAAGAATGGCAACGAAAAGAATATTAATAGTAAAGCATCAGGAAGAGACAACTGTTCCTTGGGTATGCAATGAGGAATGAGGGCTTGGAGAACCTGATACTGACAGACCAGATAAAGGGAAAAAGAGACAGAGGAAGGGAGCGGATAACATATTTGAAGGACCTGAGCAGGTAGATGACGGAACGGGGGTTGCGTGGTGTAACAGGAGAAAACCCACCAGGGATAGGGAGACGTGGAAAGACATGATCGCCTACGTTTTGAAAGGACAGGGTACATAGAAGAAAATATATATGCCAACTATTTATAAAAAATTATAATGTGGGGATAAAATGGGGGATCAATTCTATATTATAATCAGTATATAAACTGATCCCTCATTTTGTGGCCATGCTATTTTCTATACATTTATATTCTAGATTTATGGGCTTGAGCTAGTGGATGGCAAAGCGGGGTTTGGGTGGTATAACAGGAGAAGGCGAGCTAAAAGCCACCAGGGATAGGGAAATGTGGAGGGCCATGATCGTCTACGTTCTGAAAGGACAGGGTACATAGAAGAAGAATATATATGCAAACTGTTTAAAAGAAATTTTAATGTGGATATAAAATAGGGGATCAATTCTATATTATAATCAATATATAAACTGATTCTAGAAATATGCAAATTAGGTGTTAGCCCCTATAAAATAGGTTGTGGGCAGTGAGTAGTTAGATTATAACAGGATGTGCTGACCTTATCAGATCCGGCTTTGATTCAAGGATTTATATCCAGCCGAAAGAATCTCACTAAGTAAAGTCGCCGACCAACTAAAACTTGAAAGAGTTATTAAAAGGATTTACAGACATATCAACTCCGGTTTTGGTTCAAGGATTTATATCCAGCCGAGAGAATCTCAGAGAAAAGTCCGACCAACTAAAACCTGAAAGAGAACCTCATCGAACTTTATGAGTAAATACATATTTTTGACTCATTCATTGATCAAACTAATAATTATTCGTTATATACTCATTTAAAGATTTCCAAAAAGTATAGCACTTAACTTCTTCGCCAAATTAATTGGGTAAAGATATTTGACACCTTACCTTCCCCTTCTCTCCTCGTAACACTCGCCAGCAGTAAACTCTATGTTTCTTGCTTTGAATGCAACAAAAATTGTATATTTGTAAATATTTTATTTGGTGTGTTTTGTGAATTAAATATTTGTCCGTGATTTTTATCTCTGAGTTTTGGTCAATCATATTTTTTCTTTTGTTACACTTAACACGTAACACTTTTCATAAGAAAGAGAAGACGACCTACGTAGAGGGTTCTAGTACCTTTCTTTTTTTTTTTTTTTTTTTTTAATCATTTCACCCCGAGCAAGGCGGAAACGCCACTGATGTGCAGGGGGTTACATAAATGTAAAAAGATTAATTAGAAAAGAGTTAGGAGTACAAACTAGTTAGAAAGGAACAATAGAAAGCAGGTGCGATGACAGATACATTGGTGGAGAGAAAGGGAAGGTTATACAGGGGTGGGGAGAGAGCTAGAGTCCAGTGGTTAGTAGATGAGTATTGACTTTGCATTTAAATTTCTGGAGGTTGTAGCCGTCAGGAAAGCAAGAATACGGGAGCGAGTTCCACAGGCGGGAAGTGCGAGAGAAGAAGCTGCACGAGTAGAATTGTCGTCTGCATCTGGCTAACCTGACTGTGAATGGGTGGGACCCAGTTGCCAGTCTGGTTGCACGAGTAAACACCTGTTGAGGAGGCACCAGTGACTTAAGCTCGTCCGAGCAGAAGCCATGCAAGTATTTATTTTCGGCTGTGAATTAACGAATTATCATGCGGACTGTTTGTTACTTACCTTGACTTATTCAAAGTAGTTGTGTTCTCTTTCAGACGCAAATTTTACCTCCTGGTTTACCAATTACGTTATAAGATGCTCCGGACAGCAGTAGTAACTTTGATGTCTGGCACAGTGCCCGTTTGAGTGAACCGGTATCACTAGTTCTCAACCATCTCCAAAAATGTCTCACGTTATGGCTTCAAGTTGCTAAGTAAACCGTTTCAACTGATGGACTAAACACACGTGAAGGGCAGGTGTTAACATCTAGCTGAAGATCATTAGCTGTGGTATAACAAGGAGAGGAGTGGAGATTGTCCAGCATTCACTGCTATATATGATGACTGATATTACATAACAGTTCAGTACTCTTTTCTTTGTTTCTGTTGCCTCAGGTCTCTTCTTCATCTGTAGTATAACATAGAGAGGGGTGGAGATTGTCCAGCATTTACTACCATATAGGGAGACTGATATTACATAACAGTCCAGTACTCTTTTCTTTGTTTCTGTTGCTTCAAGTTTTTTCTTCGTCTGTGAGGAGATTGGGCAGATCACCACCATATAGGAGGACTGATATTACGTAACAGTCCAGTACTCTTTTCTTTGTTTCTGTTGCTTCAAGTTTTTTCTTCGTCTGTGAGGAGATTGGGCACATCACCACCATATAGGAGGACTGATATTACGTAACAGTCCAGTACTCTTTTCTTTGTTTCTGTTGCTTCAAGTTTTTTCTTCGTCTGTGAGGAGATTGGGCAGATCACCACCATATAGGAGGACTGATATTACGTAACAGTCCAGTACTCTTTTCTTTGTTTCTGTTGCTTCAATATTGCAGAACCGTTCAGTAAATAGTTAAAAATTGTTTCAAAAGAATTTCTTCCTTCTCTTTATTTCATTCTTTCTTTCTATTTTCTTTCTTTCTTTCTTTCTTTCTTTCTTTTGTCTTTCTCACTTGTGTTCTCTCATCCTTTTTCTATCCTTTTCTTTTTTTATTCTTTCTTTCTTACTTCTCTCACTCTTTAATAATTCTTTTTTCTTTGTATTTTTTTAAAGTCATTTTACCCAATGCAAGGCGGTACGGCCAAAGATGTGCAGGGGGGCTACATAAAAGAGATAAAGTTTTAGGCAGGAAAAGAGTGAAGAGAAAAACAAACCAGTTACAGGGGGTGTCAGAGAGAGGGCAAGAGAAGGATGGGAACACAGGAGTGAAGACAGTTGCGACAGTAGAGAGAAAGGAAAAGAACAAGATACACGGGGTGATGTAGAAAGGGCTGGAGTTACATCAGAGAGTTTAAGTATTAGGCAGAAGGAGAGTGAAGACAAAGACGAACCAGCTACAGGGGGTGAAAGAGAAAGGACTAGAGAAGGATATGAACACAGGAGTGAAGACAGTTGCAAAGGTAGAGAGAAAGGAAAAGAACAAGATACCCGGGGTGATGAGGATTCTTTTTTTATTTCTTTTGTATCGCCACCTCGATTTTCATATCCTTTCAGTTTCTTGACTTTGCTCTCTCCCCTTTTCTCACACACACGCTCTCTCTCTCTCCCTCTCTCTCACACACACACACACACACACACTCAGTCTGTCTCACACACACTCAATCCATCACTCCCTTTGTCTCTCTCTCTCTATCTCAATCTATCATTTCTCTCTTTTTCTTCTCTCTCTTCCACACACCTTCTCTCTCTCTACTTAATGTATCACTCTTTTTTTCTCTCTATTTCAATACATCATATTTCCTTATTTTTCTTTTCTCTTTTTCTCTCTCTCTCACTCTTTTTCTCTCTCTCTCACTCTTTTTCACTCTCTCTCTCTCTCTCTCTCTCTCTTTCACTCATTCTATCACTGTTTCTCTCTATATATATCTCAACTCATCATATTTCTCCCTTTTTTCTACTTTCACTCTCACAATCTCTATCTCTCACTCACTTAATCCCTCTTTCTTTTTGTCTCTCTCTATTTCAGTTCATCAATCTCTCTCTCTCTCTTTCTCTCTTTCATTCTCTTTCAATCGATTTTTCATTTGCTTTTAATCCCTTTCTTTTTTCATTTATTCATTCATTCTCTCCTTCTTTCTCACACTCCTTCCCCCTCATCCTTTCACTCGCATAAATACGCACCCAGACATTTAATAAAGTCTCTTGATTCTGTTGAATTATTTACAATCAAAGAGATTTTTTTGTTTTTTGCCTTTTCTTTTTATTAAATCTCTAATGTGAATCTTTCCTTGGAACCAGATTTTCTTCAAATCTTTGTAGCTCATGAATATTGATGGTTCAGAAAACGAGACGGGAGAAATCCTGCGTTCAAGGCTCAGCCTACCGCTTCCCCGTTCGTTAAGAGATGAACATTTGTTAAAACACATTAATAATGATGAGCGTCTGGTGAACGACACAGAAAATAGAACCAGAAGACGTTTTCTTGACACCCATGTACTTTCTGAAGGGTAAAAACAATTGGCGAGAGTAAAGGGGTACATAACAACTGCTTCAATATGAATATAACATACAACATCCATACATGAAGCCCCACCACCACCACCACCACTGGGTGCCAGAAACCGGAATAATTAACGAGCCATACCAGTAGGGATCAGTTTTAACAAATCTAAACTTATTTATAAATGAAACTTTGTCTGTGTGTGTGTCTGTGTGTGTGTGTGTGTGTGTGTATCCGTTACCTATAGATTCCGAAACAGCTGAACCGATTTTCTTGAATATTTACACAGTTGTACTATAAGCGTCTGCGAGTGTTCTTAGCTAGGTTTTGTGTCAAGGTACCCTCGATAAATATCGAAAATCGATAATCGAAAAAATCGGGTTATAGAAGGAATGGTCCGATTTTAATCAAATTTGATACACTCATAGACAACGACATAAGAAACGATATTCAGAAATTTCAAGATTGCATTTCTTACAATAGTGCAGAAAGTCGATAATATATATATGTAAAAGGCAAGATGCTTGTTTGTGTGTGTCTGTTTATCTGCCTGAATGTCTGTATTTTTTCAGTCCCTTTTATTTTAGTTTTTGCTTCGGGTTTGGCTCTAAGTAGGTATAATTGTAATTCTTAGACTCAGTCATGATACCATTTACTCAGAGGACTTATTTAGCCTTCAAAATTCAGTTTACGACAAAAAAAAAACTTATTTGATATCGATACCAGGAAATCAAAATTTGACTTACATCCATTAATTTTTTTTAAGTCTACGGTTTCGCTTTAACTGAAACAACTATTGCTTTTTAGTCTTTCGTGCCAACGTCCAAAGAGTCTGAGCTCCAGGACCATGGATTAGTTTTAAAGCTTTCATTACACCCGAGCAACGCCGGGCTATACTGCTAGTTTAATAAAGAAGATTAGGAAACTGAATTATAAATCTAGAGTTTTTTTCTGCAAATACTTTCACGGCTTCTACTCCGATGAACCTAGCTCACTGGTGCCCATATATATGAATTTACTCGAGCCACATGATTAGCAATTAGGTCCCACCCTTTTACTGTGAAACCAATCAATTGTAAACGCAAATTCTACTCCATCAGCATCTTTTTTCGCAATTCCCACCTGTGGAATTCCCTTCCGTTTACTTACTTTCCCGACAGCTACAATCTCCAATAATTTAAATGTAAAGTCAATAGTCATCTCCTATCTCACTAACTTGCATCCTCTCTCTCATGCTCCTTTCTCCGTCCACTCCACTCTCATCAGTATTCTCATCCTTCTCTTACCCACTTCCTGACACCCCCTATAACTTGTCACTCTTTCTCATAACTTTCCTCCTATGTAACCCCTTGCAAAACAGTGGCAGTAAAATGCCTTGCTTGGGGCGATATGATTATTTTTAAAAATTCTATAATATTATAATGTGGATATAAAGTGGGGGGTCAGTTCTACATTATAATCAATATATAAACTGATCCCTCACTTTATGGCCACATTCATCTTTATCTTACCCACTTCCTGACACCCCCTATAACCTGTCATTCTTTTTCATAACTTTCCTCATATGTAACCACCTGCAAAACAGTGGCAGTAAAACGCCTTGCTTGGGGCGATATGATTATAAAAACAAATTAATGGCTACAAAAGACAGGAGATCTGTGATCGCCAACCTCCTGAAAAAAAAAAAAAGATTCATAGAAAAAGAAACACGAAGAATGACAAAAAGAAAGTTCTTTATGAATAATACCAAAAAGCTAAAGGCACACAAATCATAGAAAAATTATGCGTCTTCAGTCAACCAAATTGGGTGTCGAAAAGCTTTAGTTAAATTAATTAGACGTTCTTTATTCATTAACTAATTTCTTTCGTTAGAATTATTTTATTTTATTTTTTTAATTTAATTTATTTATTTATTTATTTTTTGCAAAACCCTGGAGAGCTCTTGATAGTGGAGTCACTAATAGCAGTAGATTAATAAAGCTTAACTTAAATTGTTTTTTCTGGCATTAAAAGACGGTAACATTATTAGACTTTTTCTATCGGCAACTCTATATTTGACTAACAGAATCATACGGGATTTTAGAAGTTATAGGCAGTATAGCTTTCACATTATTTACACTGTAGACACATCTCCAGTTGATATAGACGTTCATTAGTTACAGTGACTTTACCCAAAGAATTGAATATTTGGCTACAGCAGTAGTTAACAAATAACTGCAACCTTGAAACTTCTGAATATCGTTTCTTATGTCTTCATCTATGAGTGTATCAAATTTGATTAAAATCGGACCATTAATAAATAACCCGATTTTTTCGATTATCGATTTTCTATATTTATCGGGGGTACCTTGACAAAAAACCTAGCTAAGAACACTCGCAGACGCTTACAGTACAACTGTGTAAATTTTCAAGAAAATCGGTTCAGCCGTTTCGGAATCTATAGGTAACGGAACACACACACACACAGACACAAACACAGACAAAGTTTCATTTATAAATAAGTTTAGATTTGTTAAAACTGATCCCTACTGGTATGGCTCGTTAATTATTCATGATTAACTACATGACACCGGGAAGTGAATGAGAATGATATACTTCAGTGATCGAAATAAAGGATTCGGTCCGAAATTCCTAGCACCTGAAGAAGGCCGGAGTGAACAACGGCCGAAACATAGTAAACATGGCGATAAAGATGAGGACAACAATCCGAACAATGTAAATTATGTAGACTAGGTACCCCCACTCGTTTTATATATTTAGTTTGGATCCCAAACTTAATATATAATTGACAAGTAAGAGTATGAAAAAATTTAACGCTGCACGAACACACTAGCAAGCCTTACAGAGAGATCGCGGAAATTGGTGATGTCAGCCTTTCAACTGTCAGTCGAGTCAGCAACGCGAAGAAACAAACTGGATCCATCAATCTAAAACGTAAAGGAAAATGCGGTCGGAAGAGAAAAGGAAAGTTAAGAGACGACGTATACGTGATCAAAGAAAGTGCGAAAGATCCGAGGAAGACATTGTTCGTTTTGCTTCATTTAATTTGCCCAAGGATCTATCTATCTATCTATCTATCTATCTAGCTAGCTAGCTAGCTATCTATCTATCTATCTATCTATCTATCTATTCTATCTCATCCTATTCTATCTATCTATCTATCTATCTATCTATCTATCTATCTATCTATCTATCTAGCCTATTCTAGCCTATTCATATCTATCTATCTATCTATCTATCTATCACAGTCTATTCATATCTATCTATCTATCTATCTATCTATCTATCTATCTATCACAGTCTATTCATATCTATCTATCTATCTATCTATCTATCTATCTATCTATCTATCACAGTCTCTTTATTATCTATCTATCTATCTATCTATCTATCTATCTATCTATCTATCTATCTCATTCCAAAGGTAAAGGGAAATGCGGTCGGAAGAGAAAAAGAACGCTAAGAGACGACGTATACGTGATCTGAGTAAGTGTGAAAGGTCTGAGGAAGACATTTTCGTTTTGCTTCAGTTAATTGACACAAAGGTGTAATCACCGTCAATTTATGTAATGATCGTAAAAATATTTGACACACAAATCTGGATGGCTTTGGGATTTACGACAAAAAATGGACTCTACTAATCTCTAAAAAGCTTTGCAAACTTTTTTTAAACTGGCACCAGATGTTAAGAAGTTTTTTCAGGACATTACGGATGTTTTTATAGTAAAGTCAAAAATATAATTCAAAATGTAAATAAGAGAAATAATTCGATGAAGAATTTAGTTTAATTATAAAAAGGAAGAACGGTAATGAATGTCACCGATGCAACGTGATAGACAAGTTGGGAAAGAGAAGAGACTCAGAGATTGTTAACAGAGAAATGAAGAAACTCTCGACGAAGCATTTTTGCCAAATTTGATTCCTTTACGACACAATCTAAATCTAAAAGCATCGTCAAGATTTGTTAGACAAAGTAAATGTTGAGTTATTTACATTGTTTAGATATGTGTTGTAGTTCAAGGGGATCTCTCTCTCTCTCTCTCTCTCTCTCTCTCTCTCTCTCTCTCTCTCTCTCTCCCTTTACCTATCTATCTATCTATCTGTCTATCTCTTTCTTTCTATTTTTTCTTTCTTTGTTTCTATTTTTTCTTTCTTTCTTTCTATTTTTTCTATTTTTTCTTTCTTTCCTTCCCGGTAATTTACCTTCCCTCTACCTTTTTTGCCCATTTTCTTTCTTTCTTTCTTTCTTTCTTTCTTTCTTTCTTTCTTTCTTTCTCGGTAATTTACCTTCCCTGTACTTTTTTGGTCCATTTTCTTTCTTTCTTTCTTTCTTTCTTTCTTTCTTTCTTTCTTTCTGAATTTTTACATTTCATGCCATTATGCGTCTTTAATCCTCTTCCTTTCTATTTTCATTATTTTTCTATTTTCTTTCTTTCTTTCTTTTTTCTTTTTTCTTTCTTTCTTTCTTTCTTTCTTTCTGAATTTTTACATTTCATGCCAATATGCGTCTTTAATCCTCTTCCTTTCTATTTTCATTATTTTTCTATTTTCTTTCTTTCTTTCTTTTTTTCTTTCTTTCTTTCTTTCTTTCTTTCTTTCACTCTCTTTAATCAACTTTCATAATTTTCCAATTCACACCACCGTGTCTTTAATCCATTTTCCTTCTTTCTTTCTTTCTTTCTTTCTTTCTTTCTTTCTTTCTTTCTTTCACTCTCTTTAATCAACTTTCTTTCTTTGCCCCTTTCCTACGACATCTTTAATACACTTCCTTTCTATTTTCTTTTTTCTATTTTCTTTCTTTCTTTCTTTCTTTCTTTCTTTCTTTCTTTCTTTCTTTCTTACACCCTCTTTAATCAACTTTCTTTCTTAATTTCCCCATTCACACCATCATGTCTTTAATCCATTTTCTTTCTTTCTTTCTTTCTTTCTTTCTTTCTTTCTTTCTTTCCCCCTTTCCTACGACCTCTTTATTCCACTTCCTTTCTATATTCTTTTTTTTCTTTCTTAATTTCTACATTTCATAAAACCTTTTTCTTTTTATTCTTTCTTTCTTTTTTTTTCTTTCTTCAATTCCTCTTTCGTCATCATTACGGTTCGTTTTATTTACCTATCTCTTCCTGTCTCCACCCTTTCCACGTATATTAATCAAACTCAGAGTAACCAATAAAAAGCCTAACAATGTTAGCGTCTCCCTTTCAGAAAAGAATATTATTTCTGCCCGAATCCGAACGCCTCGAACCAATTTACAAACCTTCTTTCTATAACTGAATTGTCATTTGACTAACTTTGTGAATTGACACACTGACTGGTAATTAGAATGTCTGTTTCGGGTTAGTTACGCGTGCTTTGACTGACCAAAATGTAATAGGGATCATTAATTTAGAGTTTCTATAATGCGAAGACTAGACAGATATCAAGTCACATTCGTTTTTAGACAAAATAAAATGCCATAAAAATTTGTGACATCAAGTTAAAGGAAATTTCACTTAAGTATTCTTCTTCTTCTTTTTCTTTTATGTGTCATGTCTTATCAGGACGTAGGCGATCATAGCTTTCCACGTCTCCCTATCGCTGGTAGCTCTTAGCCCGCTTTCTCCTGTTACACCACTCAAACCCCACTCTGCCATCCACCTACTCAGGCCCTTCAAATATGTTACCCGCTGCTTTCCCCGTCGCTATTTCCCTCTATCTGACCTGTGAGTATCAGATTCTCCAATCCTTCCTTCCTCATCAGATGTTCCAAAAAATTCAGTTGTCTCTTCCTGATGCTCAGTATTAATTTTCTTTTCGTTTCCATCCATTCTA
This sequence comes from Ascarosepion bandense, assembly GCA_037127315.1. Taxonomy (NCBI): domain Eukaryota; kingdom Metazoa; phylum Mollusca; class Cephalopoda; order Sepiida; family Sepiidae; genus Ascarosepion; species Ascarosepion bandense. Next base: position 1,036,008 of record JBBBDQ010001336.1, read on the forward strand.
AAACCTCACCATTACTCATATGCTCGATCTATGATATTCGCAGCATCCTTCTGTCGAACCACATTTCAGTTGCTTCAAGTTTTTCCTTCATCTTTGATGATATTGTCCAGCATTCACTGCCATATTGAAGAACTGACATCACATAGAAATCCAGTACTCTCTTCTTTGTTTCTAGTGAAATTTTCCTGTCTCTTAATACTGTACTGAGCTTCTGGAATGCATCCTTGTGCTTTTGGATCTCAGGAATATAAATATATAGAAACTGCTGTGACCAAAAAATGAGGGGTCAGTTTATATATTGATTGTTATATGGAACTGATCCCCCACTTTATATCCAGTATGCTTCTGTAGAACCACATTTCGGTTGCTTCAAGTCTTTCCTTCATCTTTGATGATATTGTCCAGCATTTGCTGTCATACTGAAGGACAAATATCATATAGCAGTTCAGTACTCTGCTCTTTGTTTCTAGCGAAATTTTCCTGTCTCTTAATATTCTACTCAGCTTCTGGAATGCCTTCTTGGCTATTCCAATTCGCTTTCGGATCTCAGTGCTTCACTTTCCGTCTTCCATTAGAACACTTCCAAAGTACTTAAATTTTTGTACTTGCTTGATTTTAGTATACTCAACCTGTAATTGGCATTTTGGGCTCCTCTGTTTGCTGATGACGATACATTCAGTTTTCTTATAGTTTATTTGTAGTCCTTTCTTTTGACGTTCTTCATCTACCTTTTTTAGGAGGTCTTGTAATTTTCTTTCCGTGTCAGCTATCAGCACTGTATCATCTGCGTATCTTATGTTGTTCAGATTGTGACCACCAATGACGAGTGCTGGAATAACTTCTAGGGTCCTCAGAATAGTCTCGCTGTACAAGTTGAATAGATCTGGTGAAACGACACATCCTTGTCTTACGCCCCTTTTTATCTTTGTATATCTGCTGAATTTGTTTCTTGTCCGCATGCAGGCGGTTTGCTGCCAGTAGAGGTTCTTGATTGCTCTGGTGTCTTTGCCAAATATGTCGAGGTTGCTGAGCATTTCTATCAATTCCTTGTGGCGTACTTTGTCGAACGCCGTGGCATCGTCTACAAAACTCAGGTAAACTGCCTTAGGTATTAGGAAACAAAAAAAAAAGCTTATCAAAATGAGAAACGGTAGAAGAAACTATCTTTTATATGCTGTATCGTTTCAGAACGTTGTTAATCATGGCTCTCCACAATATCCTATCCCTTATAGTTCTAATGTTAGTTATCTATCTCTACCACTTCCTGTTTCGCCATCCACATACACACGCACGTTGGCTAAGTTACTTCATATTAACGTCTTTCTCTCTTGATTGCAGTATAACCTGAGAGTGTCAAATTCTCCAAGCCATATTTTCTCATTATGCCTCATAGAAATCTCAACTGTCTCTTTCTGATTCCCAATATCAGTTAAGTGCTATACATGATACACGTTTGGGCGATTATGTCTCTTTAGAGACATGAATAACTGGGTAGAAGAATAGGTTGCCATTAGTTTCTGTGATAGGCTGGTTGCCAACCAAAGCCAAAGAACTCACTCTTTCCTGCTATTTAACGCATAGCTGGAGAAAGAAGAGAGGGATTAATACCTTTCCCAAAGATATTTCCGCGTAAGTGAATGCAACGAATTCAACTGGAATTTCAACTTGGCTCTCCGATTCTCAGTATAATCAGTTATTTTTGTTGTGGCCTGTTTGGGGCATGAAGAAAAGACACGGATGCAAGAAGGTAGGTTCAAACAGTGTATTAGAATAACAGAACATATATACAAAGTAAGTGGGTTGGTAGTCAGTAAATAAGTCGGAACTATCCAGTTACACTGCGTCTCGACTGTCTCATGACTGCCTCTAGACTGACTCACAGCTGCCTCTCCGGTAGTCACGCAGGTTAGTATTTATTGACGGAGGAAGAGTCCATTTCTATAGATAGGGTTCCATAACAATTTTGTCTTGCTTTTTTGCCTTAAGAATTTGCTTCACGTTACATCCATGGTATTATTACGTCCGTCCCATGGCTTCACACACTTTTCTGTCCTTTGTAGATCTTTAAAAATGTTGTTTCTTCTCTCTCCTCAGAGGTGCGTTGTGATGCAGTGAATATCGGCTCTGAACGAGAAATCGGGGAGCCGAGTTCGAATTCAAAAAAGAAAATAATGAAAAACTGCCTTGTCGCATTTTGGGTGAGGCCTAGAACATTTTTGAACGATATTCGTACAGACCGTTCCTGGAATTTTATCAATAATCTCAAGATATATAGCAGGATCAGCAGACCAAAAAATCGTAAAGAAAGTTCATAGGGATCCGTGCAATTTGCATGATATTTGTATCTGGTTCCTAGTTTTCAAAAAAGATAGTATGAATTTTTGCTTTTAGCTTATATGTTACGAGAATTTGATAATATGAACCCTATGAAGTTATTGCAAAACCCTAGCACCACTTATAGGGGGTCCGTGAACAATTTGGAGACACCTATTTTCTATGATTTATGAAGGTTTCTGAAAAATTTCTTTTTCTAAAAACACTCTATATTTTTACTAGCAGTATAGCGCGGCGTTGCTCGGGTGTAATGAAAGCTTTAAAACTAATCCATTGTCCTGGAGCTCAGACCCCTTGGACGTTGGCACGAAAGACTAAAAAGTTGTTTCTAGTTAAATCGAAACCGTAGACTGAAAGAAAAATGAATGGATGTATGTCAAATTTTGATTTCCTGGTATCGATATCAAATTTTCTGCACTATTGTAAGAACTGAAATCTTGAAACTTCTGAATATCGTTTCTTATGTCTTTATTTATGAGTGTATCAAATTTGATTAAAATTGGACCACTCCATCTATAACCCGAGTTTTTCGATTATCGATTTTCGATATTTATCGAGGGTACCTCGACACAAAACCGAACTAAGAACACTCGCAGACGCTTATAGTACAACTGTGTAAATTTTCAAGAAAATCGGTTCAGCCGTTTCGGAGTCTATAGGTAACACACACACACACACACACACAAAGACAAAGTTCCATTTATAAATAAGTTTAGATTTCTTCACATTATTGATTTTTCAAACTATCATGGGTCGTGGTAAAATAACGTTGAAACACTGGTTCTCGTATGATCGCCAAAGTTAAGCAACGTCTGTTCACCACCGAGATGAGTGACCACTTGGGAACACGAGGTGCTGTTAGCCCGAGTGGTTGTGTAATGGATAATCGTTTAAAACTGTTAATCGGAAAGCCACGTTTTAATTACCATTGTGTTCATTATATTTATTTAGGCAAAAATATTCATAGGGGAAGGCATTAATCCACCTTCCCCTATCTATGGGTTAATTAGTAAGACTCGTATCACTGAACATATCATCACCCTCCAAAAGCTTCTTAAATATTTCTGGCTTTAAATAACCTTCAAAGGGTCGATAAGCAGTAAAGAAATGAAATCTCTTACTTTCTCACACAGTCGCTTACTCATTCACTCTCTCCCTTCCCCCATACACGCACGCTTCCTTAATATCACTCAGACTCTGTCACAAACTCACTAACACCAAGTACGTTCCACTCTCTTTCTTTCACTACGTTTTACTCTCACTCCCTCTCACACACACACGCGCTGTTTCACTCTCTCTAGCTTTCTCACACACACTCTTTCTTAATTTCTCACGCTATCACTTTCTCAGGATGTGCGTTGTGGTACAGTGTATATCGGCTCGGAACGAGAAACCAGGGAGCCGAGTTCGAATTCCAGTTGAATCCATTGCATTCACTTACGCACAAATACCCTTGGGAAAGGTATTAATCCGTCTCTTCCCACCAGTTATGGGTTAAATAGCAGGACAGATTGGGTTCTATAGCCAGTCTACCGCAGAAAGCAATGGCAAACTACTGCGGGATAATCTTCTGCCCAGTCAGTCATGTCTCGAAAAAGACATGATCGCCCAAGCGTGTTTCATGTATGGCACTTAACTGATTGACTGATCACCTTCTCACTTTCTTTATCACACTCACTCTCACTCTCTTTTCATACTAACTCCTTCTCTCGTTCACTCACGCTCTCTTTTTCATTCTCATTCACTTTTCATCTCTTCTCTCTCTAACTTTTTCACTCTCTCTCATTCTAGCACTCTTTCTTTCTTGCTTGCTTTATTTATTTATTTCTCTCTCTCTCTCTCTCTCTCTCTCTCTCTCTCTCTCTCTCTCTTTTCCCATGCACACATGCTGAAGCACATTCGCTTCCAGGGTATCTATTTCAAAATCTCTCAGAGCAGAGACTGAGTGATATTAAGGAAGCGTGCGTGTATGGGGGAGATAGTGAGTAAGCGACTGTGTGAGAAAGTAAGAGATTTCATTTCTTTACGGCTTATCGACCCTCTGAAGGTTATTTAAAAGCCAGAAATATTTAAGAAGTTTTCTTTTTGGAGGGTGATGATATGTTCAGTGATACAAGTCTTACTAATGAACCCACTCTCTCTCACTACATTTCACTCTACCTCTACCTCTCTCTCTTAGTACTTTCCACTCTCTATAACTGACACACACTTTATTTTCTAATTTCTCGCACTATCGCTTTCTCACTTTTCTATCTCTCTCTCTCACTTTCTCTCTCTCTCTCTCTCTTGTTTTCCCGCTAACTCCGTCTCTCGTTCACTCTCACTACCTAATTTCACTCTCACTCACTTTTCATTACCCTTTCTGTTTCTCTGTCTTTCTCTCTTCCCGGTTGTTCTTGTGGCATTTTCTATAAGATTTTACTACGTTGCATGTAATACTAAAAAGAAAAAAATAAATATTAATTTCAAAAATAAATATTAATATTTCAATCCTAATTCTCACCTGCCTTTTCCATCATATTCACTGATTCTCGTCTTATCAAAAAAGCAAAAATTGAGAAGATATCGTAAAAGAAAGATTTGAATTATTTTCTCGACAAGATACTTTTCAATTAAAAGCACCAGTGGCTATAGCAGAGCACAATATCAAATTTCGCAAGAAACAAAGAAATAAGTATTGAATATCATTCTTCCTATATGGCACTGACTACTGAATGTTTTCTTCATGATTTTTTCCATATATATATATATATATTGATTGATTGATTGATTGTTTAATACTTAGTTTTTGGTCTTAATAAGGTTAGACCAGTACAGATTTGTATTAAAAAGTGTTCTATACTATTATATTGTAGAACTTTTTAATATTTTTCATTTTTAAACGAGTTATTTTGTTACCTTGGTTTCTACCACGAGTGGAGATTTTTAATAGTTATTAAAAATCGCCTGAAGACATCGTTCGTGGTAGAAACCAAGGTAACAAAATAACTCGTTTAAAAATGAAATATATATATATATATATATATATATATATATATATATATATATATATATATAAAGGATCATTTTTACACACTAAAAAGATCACACCAGACCAAAACCACTTCAAATTAGAATAAACACTTGATTCTTTCATCTGTTTATTTATTTATCTGTTTATCCATTTATACACATGATGATGTGGAAAAAACAAACCATTCAACGTGCCTGCATTTGATTTACTTGAATGAGCGATGCGTACATGCCAGGGTAGCTACTGTTTTTCAAAGTCTACCATTCTTCCAGAGTGCTCAATCAGGGTGTGAGAGCGTAAATAGTCATCCGCAGACAGATCTGTTCCGCTGTATCACAGCTCATCGGTACAGTTAGACTCCGATTGCTTTTAACGCAGGATTGAAACCCGACTGAAGTGGCGTCACTGGGCGATTCTACCTCTGAGCTATGGGCGCTCGGTAGAAGAAGGCAGACTTTTAGCATATATATTATCATTATACACGCCCAATAGCCAGAGTGCTCAAATTAATTAGTGAATGAGCGATGCGTATATATATATATATATATATTTAGATAGACTAAACTGTCGGCCGGTTCACACTCCACCCACGTCTAATGAACGGGTGAAGAGGCTCATCCCTTGTTTCCTGTTTAGGATGTGGTTTCCGGCTTTCTTTCTCTCTTCCAAACTGTTCTTTCTTACGTAGCCCCCTGCACATCAGTGGCGTTACCACCTTGCTCGGATTGATATGATTTTAAAAAAATATATATATATATATAGTCATCCGCAGACGGATCTGTTTCGCTGTATCACAGCTCATCAGTACGGCTAGAGATCCGATTGCTTTTTATCCAGGAGTGAAACCCGACCGAATTGGCATCAGTCGGAGAGTCTACCTCTCTCTCTCTCTCTCTCTCTCTCTCTCTCTCTATATATATATATATATATATATATATATATATACGGTGTAGATATAGAAGTATCCAAAGGATAAAGTGGTAGGATAACTTTCTAGGGAAGCTCGAAATATATATCTATATAAACAAATATAGAGCAAATATATGTAAAAATAAACACAGACACGAAATTCCATGGTTACGTGTAAGTATACGCATTGACGTGTCAGCGGTTTGACTGAATTACGTAAAGTATCTTTGAGTTCGAATTCCAGTTGACTTTCCCTGAAGATCCAATTTGGTGAAACTTTGGTAGGTTCGTTGTCTCTCTAGATTAGTTATTTACTATATATATATATATATATAGAGAGAGAGAGAGAGACGTTATTCCATGGTTATATATATTTAAAAAAACTTGTACATGTTCTAATATATACTTTATATGTATATATATATATATATATATATATATATACAAATGAATAAGGAACGAAGAAAGTATTAACAACGTTCAAAACATTAATTTTAAAAGAGTGCTCAATATAGAAATAGAGCTATGAATATTTATTTTTAATTATAATTTAGAACATGTACAAATTATAATCTACTACAAATTGTACATTTTGTTTCGACATTGAAAGGACAATGTCTCATCAGGTAGAAAACGCTATTTTTTGAAGGGAGATAGAAATTCGCTTCCTTATATTGGTAAGTTTTGTGTGCGAAGTAAAGGATTATAAAAAATGAGAAACCGAAATTTGGTAAAAGAGACTTTGAGGAATCAAAGAACAAAAACAGGAAAACGGTAGAGAAAGAAAGAACTCAAAGATATATGGTGAAAGGTTCAAAGAAAGGTGCCAGGTTTTAAAAGCAGGAAATAAATTATGGTCATATACACCCTTTGATGACCCGGCGTTTGGATTTAACAAAGGAAGAAGTGAAAAACGTGTAAAGGGGGGAAGGAAGTAAGAGAAAATGGTCAATAAAGAGAGGGGTGTGAGAGACAGAATAACCGGCCAAGTGGAGTTTTTTTTTCTTTTCTCTTCCTACCACTCTGGCCTGGAATTGGTAGTGGATAAAAATATCTGTATTAGTGAAGTATATTGCAGACACGGAAAGGAAACTACAAGACCTCCTACAGAAGGTAGCAGTGAAAAGTGATAAAAATGGACTACAAATAAATTTTAAGAAAACTGAATGATGGATGTGCGTTGTGGTGCATTGGATATCGGCGCGGAACGAGAAATCGGGGAGCCGAGTTCGAATTCCAGCTGAATTCATTGCATTCACTTACGCACAAATACCCTTGGGAAAGGTATTAATCCGTCTCTTCCTTCCAGTTATGGGTTAAATAGCAGAACAGATTGGGTTCTATAGCCTTGGTCGGCAACCCGTCTACCGCAGAAAGCAATGGCAATCTACTGCGGGATAATCTTCTGCCCAGTCTCTTTCGAGACATGATCGCCTAAAGCGTGTATCACGTATGGCACTTAACTGACTGACTGAATGGCTGGTCATCAGCAAAAGGTGCTACCCAAAATGCCAAATACAGGTGGGGGATACCAGAATCAAGCAAGTATAAAAATTTAAATACCTAGGAAGTGTTCTAACAGGAGATGGAAAGTGCGACACAGAGATCCAAAGGCGAATTGGCATGGCGAAGGACGCGTTCCAGAAGCTGAGCAAAATACTAACACACAGGAAAATTTCACTAGAAACAAAGAAGAGAGTGATGAATTGCTATGTGATGTCAGTTCTTCAATACGGCAGTGAATGCTGGACAATATCATCGAAAATGAGGACAAAACTGGAAGCAGCGGAAATGTGGTTCTACAGAAGGATGCTGCGGATATTGTGGACTGAGCATGCAAGCAACGATGAGGTGTTGGAAAGAATGGAAACAAAAAGGAAATTAATACTGAGCATCAGGAAGAGACAACTGAAGTTCCTGGGACACGCAATGAGGAAGGAGAGCTTGGAGAACCTGATACTGACTGGCCAGATAGAAGGAAAAAGAGACAGAGGAAGGCAGCGGATAACATATTTGCAGGGCCTGATCAGGTGGATGACGGAACGGGCGTTACCAGTATTTACAGGAGCAAACATACTAAGAGCTACAAGGGATAGGGAGATGTGGAGAACCATGATCGCCTATGTCCTGAAGGGACAGAGCACAAAGAAGAAGAAGGCTACAAATTGTTGGGAGTTTTTTGAAAAGATGGTGAAATCCTGTACATAGGCGTAGGAGTTATTGAAAAAAAATTTTTTTATTTAAACTTAATCTAAAGTTAAGGGAAATTTTTTTTCTTTTTTTAAAGTAGAATTTCGACCCAAATTTTATATATCTATATCTATAAAAGTGACGAGGGTGGACGATGTGTAAGTATTTCTTTGTTTGATAGATTCGACTTAGTATATGCTTTTTGCGGTCTAAGTCGACGGGAGTTGCACTCAGATGTAGATCAAAATTAGGGGTAGAACAATATATATTATCCCCACATCAAAGTCAGGGCTCAGTTTCTGTATTGAGTATAATATAGAATCGATCCCCATACTTTATATTATGTATATATATATATATATATATATATATATATATATATGTTGCCCCTCCCCCTCCGACCCTAATCCAATAGAGACATTCTACATTGTTATCTATACCTATAAAAGTGACGAAGGCGGACGTTGTGTAAGTATTTGCTATGTAAATTCATCATATGTTTTTTATTCTTATTATTCATTAAACTACCCGATTGAAACCTGGCTAAAATGCTTCTGTGTATATATATATATATATATATATATATATGTGTGTGTGTGTGTGTGTGTGTGTGTGTGTGTGTGTTACATTGAATTAATAAAGATAGATAGATAGATAGATAGATAGATAGATAGATAGATATGAACAGACTGAGATAGATAGATAGATAGATAGATAGATAGATAGATAGATAGATAGATAGATAGATAGTGTGAGAGAGAGAAGAACAGACTAAGAAAGAAAAAATAAAGAACATCCTGAGAAAGAAAAAAAGAAAGAAAGAAAGAAAGAAAGTGAATGAGATAGATAGATAGATAGATAGATAGATAGATAGATAGATAATGAACAGGCTGAGATAGATAGATAGATAGATAGATAGATAGATAGATAGATAGATAGATAATGAACAGGCTGAGATAGATAGCTAGCTAGCTAGATAGATAGATAGATAGATAATGAACAGGCACTTATAGATAAATAGATAGATAAATAGATAGATAGATAGATAGATAGATAGATAGATAGATAGATAGATAGATAGATTGTTTCCATTTTCTATTCCTAATTTCGGCTATGAGCGTTGCTTGTTTTTTATTGTGTCGACTGCCCAGTATAGTAGGGTCAGTTGGGCACCGTCTCTGCCAGATCGATCAACAAGACTTACATCCTTTTATTGCAAACATTGACTTTTTCTTTAAGAATGGGTTTGCGAACAGATATTACACTAAAAGCATTTCCATTCAAGTAATAACAATTTATATTTGTTTTAATATTTGCCATTGTATTCATCTGGAAATATATGTTGTAATATTTTTATTACAATGGTTTATCAAACATTTTTTGTCACTACACAAAAATTTCATGTTTCAGAACTTAGTTGTTCTTTTTCCGGTGATATTTTAAAACGAACGGTATAAATGATTTATTTTGATAGAAAACGAATTCATAATTATTTAGAAAGTTAAGGAGTGGGAGTGAAGAAAGTTAAACAATATGTCTGTGGGTGTGTCTGGATTACTCAATCAAATGTAAGAATTAGAATGAATTATAAAGATGAACATTTAGGAACATTTGGGAAACCGACAATTTCCTGCTATTGGCTAGTTTAATGTTACTTCAGTGCAGGGATACTCTTTTATTCGGGCCTTGTGTCCTCCCGACGTATATTTTTTCGCACTCCTAGCATTTTAGAGCATAAATTACGTTTTTAGAGTTGCAGCTCAGATTCATTTTTATTTCTAATGTGGATGTGTTTTCAAATTTGAAGTGGTTTTCTTCATTTATTATGTTGCATACCCCACATCTTTTTTTTATTTGCATTTTGTGAGACCCTTGGCTTTGTGTTGCTCAAATTTTGATGAGGTTAGTATGTTTTTTTTAAATTTTGAGGTTGGCATTTGCTTTTGATTATTTTAGTTTTCTTTAAGATTTTCTTTATTTTATAATTTTTGTTGAGTAATTCTCTGTGTCTTTTTATCTTTGTAAATAATTCTGGGTTGGTTTTGTTGTCTGTGAAGACATATGCAAGAATGTTTTCTTCTTTCTTATGCTTTTTTCTTTTTTTGTTTTTGTTTTTTGAATTCTGGAGATATTATAATATTTCTTCTTTCTGTTCAAAACCCTTGTTTATTAGTGGAGTTGAGTATGATCTTATTTGTAGTGTTTTTTGTAGTTCCTCTAGGCGTATTTTACGAAGGTTTTCGTCAGCTACTATTGTGCAAATTTGTCGTGCTAGGGAGTAGGGAATGGATTTTAGACAACTTTTAGGGTGGCGACTCTTGAAATTAAGGTATTTAAGAGTGTCTGTGGGTTTATGGTAAATGTCTATGATTATGTAATTTTTTGCTTTTATGAGTATATCTAGGAATGGCAATTCATTATAGCTATATTCTAGTGTGAACTTAATTTTGGGGGTGGAAATTTTGGAATAGATTGTGTAGTTTCCCCGTGTTGATCTCCAAAAGATGAAACAATCATCTAGACATCTCTTTTATGATTTAGTGAATTTTATTTTTGTCTTCCCTAGATTTGTGCCCTATTTGGTTGTATAAGTCTTCTTTTAGATATGCCAGTGTGAGTGTTGCATATGTCGGTGGCATTTTTGTTCCCATCGCGGTACTTGTTGTTTGAATATAATTTTGGTTGTTAAATTGGAATTAATTGTTGTCTAAAATTAGTTCTATACTCTGTATAATAAATTCTTTTGTGAAGTGTGTGAGAACTATTTCTGGGTGTTTTTCAATCAAAAATGTAATGGCCTGTTTACCTAGTTTATGGGGTCTGTTGCTGTACAGGTAGTATTTATTATTTTTGTGATGTGTGGTTGTAATATTTTATCTACTAAGTTGCTCAGACTGTTGGTATGACAGGCTGACCCTGCTACGATGGGTATGAATTTAAGATCATTAGGGTTTGGGGTGTGAATCTATTCAGATTTCTGTTCCTGGATAACTACTTTTGTTATATAGCGACAAATAACAAACACGGGTGTATATACAAATATATGA
>JBBBDQ010001336.1:1052500-1077500 GCA_037127315.1 Ascarosepion bandense
CCGAGACGCCCTGTAACTTGTTCCTCTTTCTCATCACTCACCTTTTATGTAACCCCCTGCGCACCAGTGGCACTTCTGCCTTGTTTGGGGTGAAATGATTTAAAAAAATGTTTAGTTCTTTCTTTTTACTTTTGTTTACTATCTTTTGTAGAAGTCGCCATAGTTTCCTTTCCGAAGATATGCGATGGGTGGGGGTGGGGGGGTTTAAAATGAAATCAACACCGTGTCACCTGTATATATCTTATTATTTTTTAATATTATAGCCTCCAATTGTCTCATGCACGTTTCTATATTTATGTATTTGCGGAATTTATTGTCCATCCTGATGTAGGCGCTTCGAGCCCAGTATAATTTGGGCATTATTCTAATACATTTCCAAATAAAATAAAGCTTACCTAGCAGTTCAAATAGATTTCTATACCTCTTCTTACCAAACATTTTTGCATAATCACTAATTGCAAGAAGGCAGAATGACGATTTTTGAAAAAACGGAACAGTCCAACATGCAAATTGGAAAAAACAAAACCAAACAAGAACATCAATTTAGATAGCTGGAAAGTGTTTTAACAGAGGATAGAAAATGCGACACTTAAATCCGAAGGCTCAAATGGATTGCGAAATATGCTTTGCAAAAGCTAAGCAAAGTATTAACAAACCAGAAAATTTCTTTATAATCACAGAAAAGAGAGGTGAATTGTTATATCAGTCCTCCTACATAGGAAATTCTGGACAATCTCCTCACAGATGAAAAACAGACTGGAAACAACAGAAACAAAGAAAAGAATACTGAATAGCTACATAATATCTATCCTCCTATATGTAATGAACCGGAACTCGACCGGAAATCAAAATCGAATGTCCGATTCTTTAAACTTGGCTGCTGTCCATTACTCCACCTTCCATCCGCTCTAAATGTATCAGTTAGTCATCTAACTGCCATACTCGATACACGCTTGGGCGATCATGTCTCAAAAGAGACATGACCGACTGGGCATAAGATTTTTCCGCACTAGGTTGCTATTACTTTCTGAAGTACACTGGCTTCCAACCAAGGCTATAGAACCCAATCTGTCTTGCTATTCAACCCATAGCGTGGGGGAGAAGTGACGAATTAATATCTTTCTTAAGAGTATTAGCGTGAAAATGATTGCAACGAATTCAACTGGAATTTAAACTCGGCTCTCCAATATCTCGTTCCGAGCCGATATCCACTGCACCACAACGCACATCAATTGTAAATATTCACCGACAGAAAATGGGTGTTCTTTCTGTTAAAACTGTTATTATTGTCGAAAGAAAAAAAAAAGGTTTCAGATGGTCATTTTGCGTCATAGGATGTCCACGGTTAACAAAAAAAAACGAAAAAAAAAACGTTCATATTCGAGAATCTGTGATAACTGGCGAGAATTGGCGAGAATTGGCGAGAACTGTCGAGAACTGGCGAGAATTAATAATGACTTTTCACAGATTTGATCCGATTTTGTCTTTCATCCGATTTCATTTTAAGCCCTTGTCTTTTATATTCTTCGTCACTTTTATGCAAGACGATATAACAAATAAACACAAAGATATTGAAAAGTTTGTCACTTAAGTGCCATACATGAAACACGCTTGGGCGATCATGTCTCGAAGAGACACGTCTGACTGGGCAGAAGATTATCCCGCAGTAGGTTGTCATTGTTTTCTGCGGTAGACTGGTTGCCAGTCAAGGCTATAGAATCCAATCCGTCCTATTATTTAACCCATAACGGGAGGAAAGAGACAGACGGATTAATACCTTTCCCAAGGGTATTTGTGCGTAAGTGAATGCTATGAATTCAAATGGAATTCGAACTCGTCTCCCCGATTTCTCGTTCCGAGCCGATATCCATTGCATCACATCCGAATTATTGAAAAGTATACGCGCAAAAGAGAGGACATTACCAATGAAATGAACCTCGATTTGTTAATAATAATAATAATAATAATAATAATAATAATAATAATACATCGCGACATTATCGAGTCACTGAGATGTCTTTGATATGCGTAGTATTAGCTACCCCAGGGTTACATACGGTTTGGAATTCACAGTCATCCTTTTCTTAGACTGACTGTCAATATGTCTTGACAACTCGGTCTTAACTTCGATTTAACCCATATCCAGAGGGAGAAAATGGTTCAAACATTTTCCAAGGGTTCGTGACTGAAAATGATTGTAAGGATCTGAGCTAGATATTCGAACACCGATTGCCGATATCTCCTTCTGATTCAATACACACACACACACACACACACACACACACACACACACACACATATATATATATATATATATATATATATATATATATATATACCCAAAAGAAATTACAAACTTGAAAAAATACTACATTGGTATTTCAGTAGGTGCTTGGAAGCAACGGTAGTACAATCACACACACTCCTTTTCCAACCCTGAACTAAGAAACCAGACATCTCTATCAAGATATCTCTGGTCATTGAAAGACAATAACTTAATCCCTATGATTAAATGGAATATCATTAAAAAATCTAACACACCCATCAACTTCAAAGATTGCTGTCGCTTATGCCTGGATGAAAAAAATCACTATTATAAAACACAAAAAACAATTGGATTTGCTGAATCTAGGGAGAGAACTAATTTTTAAACGTCGACACAGGAGCCGGTTTAAACTATGTTAAACTGTTAGCCCCTCATTCGTTCCTCTGAAGACTTTACACACATCACACTATTTTACGGAATATATATTGTTTAATTGTACTCCATTGTTATATGCGTCGAGGTTTGTTTTTTGGTTTTTTTACGGGTTTTTATATGTCTATGGTATTGCTTACATATTTGTTTTTGCTGGTCTATGAGTGTATATATATATATGTGTGTGTGTGTGTGTGTGTGTATATGTGTGTGTATATGTGTATATGTGTGTATATGTATATGTATGTGTATATGTATATGTATGTGTATATGTGTGTATATATGTATATGTGTGTATATGTGTATATATGTGTATATGTGTATATGTATATGTATGTGTATATGTGTGTATATGTGTGTGTATATGTGTATATGTGTGTATATGTATATGTATGTGTATATGTATATGTATGTGTATATGTGTGTATATGTGTATATGTGTGTGTATATGTGTGTGTATATGTGTGTATATGTATATGTGTGTATATGTGTGTGTATATGTGTGTGTATATGTGTGTGTGTGTGTATATATATATATATATGTGTGTGTGTGTGTGTGTGTGTGTTCGTATAAGTGTATATGTATATATGTATCTGTGTGCGTGTACATATATGTGTATACATATATATGCGTGTGCGGGTATGTGTACACATTTACGTGTGTGTGTAAGTTGTATGTGTACATATATATGTTTTTTTACATTACTAAAATTATACGGTATTATAACTGTACCGTTGACCGAAAAATTTACCTACATTATTGTATTATTGTTATTGTATTGTTAACCAAATAATTAGTATAATAGTTGCACGAGTAAACACACCTGTTGCAGAGGCACCAGTGAATTAAGTTCGTCGGAGCAGAAGCCATGAAAGTATTTATGAAACAGACAAAGGAAGGCCACATCTCGTCGGTGAGGAAGTGGCTATAGTCGTGCCGCCAAGTTGGTATCTATCGCATTAGTGATTCTCCTTTGGAGCCTGTCGAGAACACTGAGATGAACAGCAGGTCACCTGACCATATACATGGAGAAGAGACAGAGGTAAGCCACATTACGACGGTGAGAAAGTGACTGGAGTTGGGCTACCAGGGCGGAATCAATTACATTACAGATTGTTCATTGGATTTCGTCAAGAAGCCCGAGATGAATAGCAGGGGCACCTGACCATATACATGGCAGCAGTATTCCATGCACGGACGAATCGTTGATTTGGAGAAGAGACAGAGGTAAGCCACATTACGCCGGTGAGAAAGTGACTGGAGTTGGGCTATCAGGGCGGGATCAATTACATTACAGATTGTTCATTGGATTTCGTCAAGAAGCCCGAGATGAATAGCAGGGGCACCTGACCATATATGGCAGCAGTATTCCATGCACGGACGAATCGTTGATTTGGAGAAGAGACAGAGGTAAGCCACATTACGCCGGTGAGAAAGTGACTGGAGTTGGGCTACCAGGGCGGAATCAATTACATTACAGATTTTTCATTGGATTTCGTCAAGAAGCCCGAGATGAATAGCAGGGGCACCTGACCATATATGGCAGCAGTATTCCATGCACGGACGAATCGTTGATTTGGAGAAGAGACAGAGGTAAGCCACATTACGCCGGTGAGAAAGTGACTGGAGTTGGGCTACCAGGGCGGAATCAATTACATTACAGATTGTTCATTGGATTTCGTCAAGAAGCCCGAGATGAATAGCAGGGGCACCTGACCATATATGGCAGCAGTATTCCATGCACGGACGAATCGTTGATTTGGAGAAGAGACAGAGGTAAGCCACATTACGACGGTGAGAAAGTGACTGGAGTTGGGCTACCAGGGCGGAATCAATTACATTACAGATTGTTCATTGGATTTCGTCAAGAAGCCCGAGATGAATAGCAGGGGCACCTGACCATATACATGGCAGCAGTATTCCATGCACGGACGAATCGTTGATTTGGAGAAGAGACAGAGGTAAGCCACATTACGCCGGTGAGAAAGTGACTGGAGTTGGGCTATCAGGGCGGAATCAATTACATTACAGATTGTTCATTGGATTTCGTCAAGAAGCCCGAGATGAATAGCAGGGGCACCTGACCATATATGGCAGCAGTATTCCATGCACGGACGAATCGTTGATTTGGAGAAGAGACAGAGGTAAGCCACATTACGACGGTGAGAAAGTGACTGGAGTTGGGCTACCAGGGCGGAATCACTTACATTACAGATTGTTCATTGGATTTCGTCAAGAAGCCCGAGATGAATAGCAGGGGCACCTGACCATATATGGCAGCAGTATTCCATGCACGGACGAATCGTTGATTTGGAGAAGAGACAGAGGTAAGCCTCATTACGCCGGTGAGAAAGTGACTGGAGTTGGGCTACCAGGGCGGAATCAATTACATTACAGATTTTTCATTGGATTTCGTCAAGAAGCCCGAGATGAATAGCAAGGGCACCTGACCATATATGGCAGCAGTATTCCATGCACGGACGAATCGTTGATTTGGAGAAGAGACAGAGGTAAGCCACATTACGACGGTGAGAAAGTGACTGGAGTTGGGCTACCAGGGCGGAATCAATTACATTACAGATTGTTCATTGGATTTCGTCAAGAAGCCCGAGATAAATAGCAGGGGCACCTGACCATATATGGCAGCAGTATTCCATGCACGGACGAATCGTTGATTTGGAGAAGAGACAGAGGTAAGCCACATTACGCCGGTGAGAAAGTGACTGGAGTTGGGCTACCAGGGCGGAATCAATTACATTACAGATTCTTCATTGGATTTCGTCAAGAAGCCCGAGATGAATAGCAGGGGCACCTGACCATATACATGGCAGCAGTATTCCATGCACGGACGAATCGTTGATTTGGAGAAGAGACAGAGGTAAGCCACATTCCGACGGTGAGAAAGTGACTGGAGTTGGGCTACCAGGGCGGAATCAATTACATTACAGATTGTTCATTGGATTTCGTCAAGAAGCCCGAGATGAATAGCAGGGGCACCTGACCATATATGGCAGCAGTATTCCATGCACGGACGAATCGTTGATTTGGAGAAGAGACAGAGGTAAGCCACATTACGACGGTGAGAAAGTGACTGGAGTTGGGCTACCAGGGCGGAATCACTTACATTACAGATTGTTCATTGGATTTCGTCAAGAAGCCCGAGATGAATAGCAGGGGCACCTGACCATATATGGCAGCAGTATTCCATGCACGGACGAATCGTTGATTTGGAGAAGAGACAGAGGTAAGCCACATTACGACGGTGAGAAAGTGACTGGAGTTGGGCTACCAGGGCGGAATCAATTACATTACAGATTGTTCATTGGATTTCGTCAAGAAGCCCGAGATGAATAGCAGGGGCACCTGACCATATATGGCAGCAGTATTCCATGCACGGACGAATCGTTGATTTGGAGAAGAGACAGAGGTAAGCCACATTACGACGGTGAGAAAGTGACTGGAGTTGGGCTACCAGGGCGGAATCAATTACATTACAGATTGTTCATTGGATTTCGTCAAGAAGCCCGTGATGAATAGCAGAGGCACCCGACCAGATGTGGCAGCAGTATTCAATGCATGGGCGGATGGTAGATTTATATATGTGCAAGATGGATTTAGACGAAAAAAATTCCTGGCTCTACAAAGCGAACCGACTTTCCGAGCAGTCGATTTCGCCATGTGTTCAATGTAGTCATTTCATCTGAGGTCAACTGACAGATTTAGACCGAGGTGGTGCAGTATTTTGCCTTCTTCCCATAATCGTGCAATGAAGATTGTACTGAACGGGCAAGCTTCCAGATCTTTTCACACGAACACGGATCCGCCTCAAAGCTCTATTCTAGTTCTTACGCTGTTTCAGCTCTTCATTAAAGATCTTCCTGATGTCATCAGTTTCGAAGTAAGCATCAATGCAGATGACACCACCATTTACTCCCGTCTCAATAGGAAAAGGTTGACAGAGTAAACTTGGCTGCTGCTCTTGTAACGGACCTTCAATCAATGGTTAACTGGCTCAAGAAATGGCTTGCAATGTCTCTAAAACAAAACTGCCCTCCTTTAACCACAATAGAGAAACTTTCCTGTCAGCCACCTTGAGAGCAACACACTGTGCCTCCTTGCCTCCACTCACACAACTGACCTCTAGAACGATCTGTAGCTGACCTCTAGAACGATCTATAGCTGCATCTACTGCTAGGGAGGTTGGGTCAGACCATAATTTTTTTCTCATCAAAATCCATGTTGCAAATTTGTAAACCTATCATTCGTCTCTGCATTGAAAACTGTTGCTATATCTGGTCGGATGCTCCAAAGAAGGATCTTCAATGTAATCGGTTCTGACTTAGAATCTGGACTTCAGCCACTTTTACACTGCCGTGTCGTGACTTCTATATGTCTTCTCATGGTCACTTCTCTGAAATGAAACAAAATTGCACTCCTTTAACCACAATAGAAAAAACTTTCCTGTACACCATCATCAGGGCTCCTTGAGAGCAGAACACTGCGCCTTATGGATTCACTTTTGCGATGGACTTGAAGTGGAACGGACATATTTAATCCATAGCTGCATCTACTGCTAGATGGTCCTGGGCATGACAGTAAACTGCATCCGGTAGCAAGGCCTTCGATTGGGAGGTTGTGAGGAGCATGGAGCCATCTCTTAATTGCTGTTGTTCCCATGTCAACCCTGACCCGGAGTGGTAGCACCTGTTAGGGTCTCAGCTATGGGCAAATAGTTAACCATCAAACTGGGGTCAAAACACTATGAAAGTATAAAAATAGACTTTTATAGAAATATATAAATAAAAATAGATTTTTCTAGAAAAATATACATTTTTGAAATGAAAATATTACCAACAATAGAATTTTGAAGAAAAAATTATTACCATGAGACATTTTTGAAAAAAATATTGTCAGCGAAAGATTTTTTAATACAAAACTAGAAGATATTTTCAGTTTTTTTAAATAAAAAAGAATCAAAACACTTTTCATTAAAATCTGACTAAATCAACCTTCTCAGTATAACCGAACATTAAAAAAATAACTTAAATCCCCCTCTTTTGGGTATTAAATAACCTACAGAGGTGTTGATATGCCGTTAAACAAAGCTAAAAACTCAAACTCTTCTGCAATAAATGTTCTGTCACTTGTCCGTGCATTAAATACTGTTGACATGTCTAGCGTGGATCTCTTGCTATTCATCTGGTGATTCTCGACAAAATCAAAAGAAGAGTCTGCAATTTAATCGATCCTGACTTGATATCTCGACTTCAGTCACTTTCTCGTTGACTAGACGTGGCTTCTCTCTGTCTTTTCTACAAATATTTTCATGGCAACTGCTCTGACGAACTTTACGCTCCAGGTTCACACTGCCAGATTGGCATCTGTGCCACACCGTTTTACCGATTATACAGTTAAATGTAACCAACTCTTCTACTCTAACAGTTTTTTTTCTCGCACTTCTCGCCTGTTGAAATTCTTCCAGCTTACTTGCTTTCCTGATTGTTATAATCTCGAAAAATTTAAATGCAACGTTAATTGCCATTTTCTATTTTCTTGAATTCCATTCATCATTTGTCCGATTTCTCAATGTAACCCGATACGTACCAGTGGTGGTCCAGCCTTGCTAGGGTTGAAATGATTATATATATATATATATATATATATATATATATATACCTGTGAGTGTGTGTGCGTAAGCATGTTTGAAGGGGTCAAAACTGATGTAATCAATATGTAATGAATATGCATACACCTTGGTTCTCCTCACAATAATGTGATTGGCTGGTGTCAGCCTTAAATACCGACGAAAGCAAGAACGCAGAAAGATCTACAACTACTAGAGGTCTATGACTAGAGGTCTACAGGTCTACGACTATTTGTCTACGTCTATTGACTACGCCTACGTCTCAGGATACTGCATACGACGAGTACCGTCCATTACGTCTATGTACTAGATTGTTCTACCCGGTTATATTTGCCTAAACCGCTTAACATAACTCGAATGATATATGTGTTTGTGTGATGTTTGTGTGACTAGGTGGTCTATATATATATATATATATATATATATATATATATATATATATCCCTTTCTGGGATATATAAAAAATATATAAAGCAATAAACCAATAACAACTCCTTTTCAGAAACAGCAAAAAACTAAAGAAAAACAAATGATACAATGTTGTTTAATAAAAAATCACGTACACAAAAATATCAAATTTCACCAAACTTCATATGAATCTGACAAGATTGAGAAGAAGCAGAAAAGAAAAACGAAATGACCCTGAAGAGTGAAGACATTACAACAAAGCCCTCACGAAACTTCAAAGTCGGTATGACAGTAATAAAAAATACGTCAAATATGTCAATCCATCAAAAATAAATTTAAGGTGATAATCTCGCGTTATTAATGAAAATACATATGCATATACATAGAAGTACAGACACATCCTCTTTATTATAATAAAGACCGTTGTGTTTATATATATACTAGCAGTATAGCCTGGCGTTGCTCGGGTGTCATGAAAGCTTTAAAATTACTCCATGGTCATGGAGCTCAGACTCTTTGGACGTTGGCACGAAAGACTGAAAAGCAATAGTTGTTTCCAGTTAAAGCAAAATCGTAGACTGAAAGAAAAATGAATGGATGTAAGTCAAATTTTGATTTCCTGGTATCGATATCAAATAAGTTTTTTTCGTCGTAAACTGAAATTTTAAGCCTAAATAAGTCCTCTGAGTAAATGGTATGATGGCTGAGACTAAGAACTACAATTATACCTACTTAGAGCCAAACCCGAAGCAAAATCCAAAATAAAAGGGCTGAAAAATACAGACATACAGGTAGATAAACAGACACACACACAAACATCTAGCCTTATATATATATATATATATATATATATATATATATTGTGTGTATTTTGGCAGCATTTTTTCATTAATGCAGGTTTCATTGAATAATATAGTCAAGTTTTGTCTATTAATTTTGTGTAGGATCCGTTCATACCGTCTGATATACTTGATGGTGATGTCGTTAAAAGACAACAAAAAATCACAGTATTTGTTGAATTTTTTATCGGGTCTAAGCTTTCGGCTCACATAGCCATTATCAAAGAGTAAATATTAACACACAGTAAACATAAAACATTTAAGCTATTAACAATAAAGATAATTGAATTGAAAATATAAGTCCATCCCTACCGTGGCGGATGGCCGAAGACAGTGACAAAATAGTGGTGTTGTGGTCCCTGGTCTGATTACAGACATTTGAGTACGTTGTTGGAAATATCGAAATTGATTGTATTCAAACCAGGTTTAAATTGTTTAATGTAGAGTGCTTCAAGGATTTTTAGTTTCTGCTTATTATTTTCTTGTTTGAGTATGTACGTGTTATCAACAAGCGTTTTTCTCAGAAGTGTGCGTTGATAACCGTGTTGTTCTAAATGACGGAATATATTTGAATTTTTATTTAAGTGCAACGTCAGACGCCGTGAGAGCGAATTTGTGGTGTGGCCGATGTAGATATTATTGAGGTTGTTAGAGATACATTCTCTAAATGGACATATGAATTTATATACTACATTGGTTTTTTGCAAATCACTAACGGTGGGGGAAGAGTCGTTGCGGACAAATGAATTAGATGTAGTGGATTTAGTGTAATATATAATGAACTTAATTCTTTTGTTAGAGTCTGTCGGAGAAATATTAGTATTTATGAGTTTTTTTAGGATGTTTTCATCTAGTTGGTAGTTGGAGTGCATCTGGCTACGGTATAAGAGAGTGATATCTTTAGGATTGGTTGGGTTAGTATCATGTGTTGTTTTTTCCATGTTAAGCTTTTTAAGAAAGTAATGTATTTGTTCATCAACTATGTAGTTGGGAAAATTATTATTGATGAGTGTCTGTTTTATGTTTTTTAGTTCACTGTAGAAGATCTGATTTGTAGATGAATTGACTTTTGCACGGTATAATAGATTTTTTATAATGGCTATTTTGTAATAGTGGGGGCATTCACTAATATAATTGAGTGTGGAGGGATTTTTATTAGTGGGTTTTTGGTACGGTGAGATAGTAAATTTATTGTTGTCAGTGTTAATTAATATATCAAGAAAAGGAATTTTGTTATCTTTGCTAAGTTCATAAGTAAATTTTAAAACTGAGTTATTTTGAAACTGTTTTTGAAGTTGTAAGATTTCATCAGTATTTTTAATTGATAGTAGGATATCATCAACATATCGTAGATATATTGATGGTTTTGTAAATTTTGCAAAGGTAGTATTTTCAAGGTTAGACATGTAGAAATTACTAAAAATCGGACCAAGCACTGAACCCATGGAGACTCCGTCACGTTGTATATATATAGTGTTGTTTGGATCAACAAAAGGCACTTCAGTAGTACAAGCTAGTAGAATTTTTCTTAGGATGTTGGGATTAATTTTGAGTGGGGGTAATGAAGGATTACTGTAAACATTTCTAATAATTATATCAATAGTTTCACTGACGGGTACATTAGTAAAAAGGTTTTCCACATCAAGTGAAGCTATGATTTCATTATTAGGTTTTTCACTCTTGAGGATTTGGATTGCCTCTAGGGTTGACTTTATGTTGTATTTACTCGGAAGGTAGGGTGTGATAAGCTGGTTAATATGTTTAGTTAACTGGTATACAGGAGTAGGAATTTGGGATATGATAGGGCGGAGAGGATAGTTAGGTTTATGAGTTTTTATGGTTCCGTATATGTAACCAGGTTTATAGTCACCAATAATTTTAGGGAGTTTTAAGGAATTCTGATCAGCGTTGTTGGCACTAATGAGTTTATTAAGTTTAGATTTTAGTTGGTGTGTCGGGTTTTTGTTAATTTTTTTAAATTTTGTGCGGTCATGGAGTATGTGGTTGAGTTTTGTGTTGTAATCTGATTTGTTAAGTACAACAAAGATGTTAGCCTTGTCAGCTTTTTTTATAATTATGTGAAGGTGGTTGCGTAGTTCGTGCGCGGCACTTTTTAGTTGTTTCGATAGAATTTTTGAGGAGCTTCTGCTTTTATCATGGCGATCTTTGATTGCCTCAGCCTTAAGTAGATCTTTCAGTTCGGGTTTAACGGTTATAAGTTTTTCATCTTGTAATTTAGTGATGCTTTGATAGAGCGTTTCTATTTCAATTTGTTTTTTTAATTTTTTTAGTAAGCTGGTTATACTTACGGTATATATGGCAGTTAGGTCCAAGGTTGAGTAATTCTTCTTGGTGCTTAGTTAGTTCGTGGTTGGAAAGATTTATGAATTTATCGAATTTTTTGGGAAGAGTGATCGTGCCATTGTATAGTGAATTAAGTTTTTTGACAATTTTAGCACGGTGTTCAACTTCAGATTTTGCAGTGATTTTGGATAGTTTGAGTATTATTTCTTCTAGTTGGTTTGAGGTAGTTATATCTTTCAGTTTGTTGTAGAGGTCATGTTTGTTCTTGTATAATGTGTCAAGATTTTCTTTCGCTATTTCAATTTGCCTTTTCACAAGACTCCATTTATATTTCAAGGTGGTGATGGTGTGTTGGGCTGCTGGATCATGTAATTTAAATTGTGTGTATTTTGGCAGCATTTTTTCATTAATGCAGGTTTCATTGAATAATATAGACAAGTTTTGTCTATTAATTTTGTGTAGGATCCGTTCATACCGTCTGATATACTTGATGGTGATGTCGTTAAAAGACAACAAAAAATCACAGTATTTGTTGAATTTTTTATCGGGTCTAAGCTTTCGGCTCACATAGCCATTATCAAAGAGTAAATATTAACACACAGTAAACATAAAACATTTAAGCTATTAACAATAAAGATAATTGAATTGAAAATATAAGTCCATCCCTACCGTGGCGGATGGCCGAAGACAGTGACAAAATAGTGGTGTTGTGGTCCCTGGTCTGATTACAGACATTTGAGTACGTTGTTGGAAATATCGAAATTGATTGTATTCAAACCAGGTTTAAATTGTTTAATGTAGAGTGCTTCAAGGATTTTTAGTTTCTGCTTATTATTTTCTTGTTTGAGTATGTACGTGTTATCAACAAGCGTTTTTCTCAGAAGTGTGCGTTGATAACCGTGTTGTTCTAAATGACGGAATATATTTGAATTTTTATTTAAGTGCAACGTCAGACGCCGTGAGAGCGAATTTGTGGTGTGGCCGATGTAGATATTATTGAGGTTGTTAGAGATACATTCTCTAAATGGACATATGAATTTATATACTACATTGGTTTTTTGCAAATCACTAACGGTGGGGGAAGAGTCGTTGCGGACAAATGAATTAGATGTAGTGGATTTAGTATATATATATATCATCGATTTTAAGAACTGCAACCTTGAAACTTCTGAATATCGTTTCTTATGTAATTTGATTAAAATCGGACCACTCCTTCTATAATCCAATTTTTTTCGATTATCGATTTTCGAGATTTATCGGGGGTACCCCAACAAAAACCTAGCTAAGAACACTCGCAGACGCTTATAGCACAACTGCGTAAATTTTCAAGAAAATCGGTTCAGCCGTTTCGGAGTCTATAGGTAATGGACATACACACACACACACATACACACAGACAAAGTTCCATTTATAAATAAGTTTATATATATATATATATATATATATATATATATATATTATTATTATTATTATTATTATTATTATTATTATTATTATCTCATTACGACTGAGAAGAAAATTTTGAAAACTGTTTCCACTTCTGGGATATATGCATTACTCTTTGGGAATGAAATGAGTTCTTTCGGTGACTCCATTCCTTATATACAACACGTTAACATTTCTCTTCTCCGATTTTATGCGCCTATGGCTTAGGGAGTAGCGACTCGATTTTCGATCATGGCCAGAAGCTAGTGAATGTTTGTAGCCACAGACGAGCTGCAAAACAGGTTTGTATGTGGATGACTAATATATATATATAGACAACCTAGTCACACAAACATCACACTCTCCAACCCAAGCACCTTCCACCGCGAAATGAATAGAAATGCCCTACCTGTTAATAAACATTTTTTTAGAATATCGGGTCAAAAGGAAGAGACCAATTTAAAAAATTTTAAAAATCTAAAAATAGAAAACCCATTCTAATCAATCTTTCTTTGCACTCTTTAAAAGAAGAAGAAATAAACATTCTAAAATTAGGTCTAAAATTCTGCCCCACCCCCAAAAAGAACATCACAGACCTAAAGAAAGATCTCAAAGAGTTACATCAGAGATAGCATACATTTCTTAAATTTCCTACCAAATGTAAACCTCTTAGCAACTTTTGACGTTAACAGCCTGTACAGTAACATACCCCACAAACTAGGAAAACAAGCAATTTCATTTTGGATAGAAAAACACCCAGAAATACTTCCCACACGCTTCTCAAAGGAATTCATTCTACAAAGTATAGACCTAATTTTACATAACAATTCCTTTCAATTTGACAACAAGAATTATATACAAATGATAGGCACCGCGATGGGAACAAAAATGGCACCTACATACGCAACACTCACCCTAGCATATCTAGAAGAAGACCTACACACCCAAATAGGACATAAATATGAGGAAAATATAAAAACAGAATTCACAAAATCGTGGAAAAGATTCCTGGATGACTGTTTTATCCTTTGGAAACCATCATGGGGAGATATTAACGAACTACACAACACACTGCAAGAACTACACCCCAAAATTAAGTTCACACTAGAATATAGCTATAAAGAATTAGCTTTTCTAGACATACTAATAATAAAAATTGAGAGCAACCACATCATCACAGACATTTACCACAAACCCACAGACACCCAACAATCCAAAAAGTTGCCTAAAATCCATCCCCTATTCCCTAGCACGACGAATTTGCACGATAGTGAGTGACGAAACCCTACGCAAAATACGCCTAGAGAAATTACGAAAAACATTAAAAATGAGAGGATATCCCACACCACTAATAGACAAGGGTTTTTAACTAGCAAAAAAGAGACCATTAGAATCACTCCGGAACACGAAAAAACAACAGGAAAAAATAGAGAAAAAAAACGAAAACATACTAGCATACGGTTCCACTCACAACAAAAACAATCCGGAATTATTCACTAGGATTAAAACCCACATAGAATTACTAAACAACAATGAAAAAATAAAAGAAATCTTAGAGACAACCAAAATAATCAATAGCAAACGCCAGCCCCAAAATTTAAAAGACATCCTCACCTCATCAAAATTTGAACAACAACCCACAACTCAGGGGGTCACAAAATGCAACAAAAAAAGATGTGGGGTTTGCAAAATAATAATAGAAGGAAAATATTTCCATTTCGAAAACGCAACTACATTCGAAATAAAATCGGATCTAAGCTGCAACTCGAAAAATGTATTTTACGCTCTAAAATGCGACAGATGCACAAAAATATACATAGGAACGACACAATGCTTAAATCATCGTATCTCACTTCATAAGAGCAATATCAGATTATCACATAACAGGAAATTATATGTCTCTAAACATCTACATGAATGCAGTAACGGCCTATTTTCAGTCCAACCAATCTATCAAAATATTAATTATGAGATTCTGCTAATGCAGGAAGAAAGATTCATAAAAAAATACAAACCTTCGCTCAACAAAACAACATAAAAAACAAACACACTGAAAAACATACAGAAACATGCATACATATACTCATAGATAAAAAAATGCACACACCAATCTCAAAAGCAAATCCAATTCATACTAAATAAATAAATAAATAAAAACACCCACACACGCAAACAGACACATAGAGACACCCACTCACAGAATACAATCCAACTAACACACACCGAAAAACACACAGAAACACGCATACATATACACACAATAAAAAACACACACAAACGGACATAAATAAAAGAGGCCCTCACAAACACACACACACACACACACACACACACACACACACACACACACACACACACTAACACAAAGACACAAAATATCACCAAACCCATAAGATAATAAAGAGGCGCCAGAATGCCTTAAGACAACACTTGACCCTTTCATCTGTTTGTTTATTTATTTAACTGGTCAACCCATTCGGACACATTCTGACAGAGAAAAGAGACGATTCAAACAGCATTGAACTCACATTATTCTAATTTCATTTATTTTATTATATACTTTTTTATTTTCTTATTGTTCTTATTTTTGTATGTATATTTTTACTGTTCTTATTTTTCACGTACTTCCTATTAACTTTAAACAGAATGATCAGATACTCAGAGAAACCCAAACGTAAAACAACAAATTTGTTCGCCTGAAGAGAGTCAATTTTAGACTCGAAACACGTGTAGCGCAAATCGTGACAAATTAATACTCTATAACTTGTATGAATACCAAACAATAAACATATATTTTAAAGAAAACGTTCACGGCTTCTCACACTTTTTATTATATATATATATATATATATATATATATATATATATATATATATATTATGGCGTTAAAGACAAAAAAATTGTAATATAATCGGCCATGCCAAATTTTAAAATAAAAACACCAGTCGAACTGCTTCGTTCCCTCTCATCAAAACTGTAAAACGGGGGAAAAAATCATAAAAAAAAAAGAATATCTGTTATGGGGGAAATTAATGAACGGAAGGGGGAAAAACAGGATTTACCGGGCCAAATTTATCTCTTTTTCAAACATCATATACTCTAAGGAACTAGGCAACATTAAACAAACACTAATCACCAATAATGTCCCAAACCACACCGTCTACGAACAAATAATATTAATCTTCACGAAATTTAAAAAAATGAATTCAGCTCCTTGGGGGTTCCTTGCTGAGGAAAACAAAATTTAACGCACCATTGACGTGTTCTATATTAACCAAATGGACCAGGTTATAAACATGATGAAAAAGCAATTAAAGACGTAAGATATATAGATTAAAGATATGCGATGTGATGCTGGAAACGAGAAATCAGAGAGCCGAGTTCGAATTCTATTTGTGTTAGTTGCATTCACTTACGCACAAATACCCTTGGGAAAGGTATTACTCCATCTCTTCTCTCCGGCTATGGGTTAAATAACAGGACAAACTGGGTTCTAGTCTACCGCAGAAAGTAACGGCAATCCATTACGGGAAAATCTTCTTCCCAGTTTAGTCATGTTTCTTTTGAGACACGATAGCTCAAGCGTGTATCACGTGTGGCAATTAAGTCCGGTTCACACTCCACCCACGTCTATTGAACAGGTGAAGAGGCTCATCCCTTGTTCCCTGTTTAGGATGTGGTTTCCGGCTTTCTCTTTTCAAATCTTCTCACTTTGTTTTTTTTTTTCAATTGGAGTAGATAGATCTATCTATCACCCGGTTCACACTCCACCCACGTCTATTGAATAGGTGAAGAGGCTCATCCCTTGTTCCCTGTTTAGGATGTGGTTTCCGGTTTTCTCTTTTCCAAACGTCTCACTTTTTTTTTTCAATTGGAGTAGATAGACTAAACTATCGCCCGGTTCACACTCCACCCACATCTACTGAACAGGTGTAGAGGCTCATCCCTTGTTCCCTGTTTAGAATGTGGTTTCCGGTTTTCTCTTTTCCAAACATCTCACTTTTTTTTCAATTGGAGTAGATAGACTAAACTATCGCCCGGTTCACACTCCACCCACGTCCATTGTACAGGTGAAGAGGCTCATCCCTTGTTCCCTGTTTAGGATGGGGTTTCCGATTTTCTCTTTTCCAAACTTCTCACACTTACGTAGCCCCCGGTACATCAGTGGCGTTACCGCCTTGCTCGGGGTGATATGATTTAAAAAAAAGTCTCTAACTGATGCAAATGGGATAGAGTTGCAGACAGGAAACGAAAGCTACAAGATCTTCCCCAGAATGTTTTTGTAATCGTTTCACCCCATGCAAGGCGGTAATGCCACTGATGCGCAGAGGGCTATATGAGAGTAAAAGATTACATAGGAGGAGTGCAAAGACAAACCAGTTACAGAGGGTGTCAGAGAAAGGAGCAAGAGAAGGATGGGAATACAGGTGTGATCACAGCTGCAAAGGTAGAGAGAAAGGAAAATATATACAGGGTGATGTAGAAAGAACTAGAGTCAAATGGTTAAGAGATGGGTATTGACATTGCATTTAAATTTCTGGAGGTTGCAGCCATCAGGAAAGCAAGAATATGGAAGAGAGCTCCACATGCGGGAAGTGCGAGAAAAGAAGCTGGTGGAGTAGATTGTCGGTTGCATTTGGTTGATCTAACTGTGAATGGGTGGGACCCAGTTGCATGTCTTGTTTCAAGAGTAAGCTTCTGTGGCGGGGGCACCAGTGACTTAAGTTCGTCTGAGCAGAAGCCATGAAAATATTTGTAGAATAGATAGAGGGAAGCCACATCCCGTCGGTGAGAAAGCGGCTGCAGTCGAGCCGCCAAGTCGGTACCTACCACATTAGTGATTCTCCTTTGGAGCCTGTCGAGAATACAGAAATGAACAGCAGGGGCGCCTGACCATATATGACAGCAGTACTCCATGCATGGACGGATGGTTGATTTGTATGTGTACAGGATGGATTCAGGCGGAAAAAAAACTTCCTGGCCCGACACAGTGACCCAACAAGGAAAGCGAGAAGAAGTGATTAAACATCGACTGCAGGAAGACAGAATGCTTTGTTGTTAGTAAAATGGGACAGCCCAACACACAGATTACAAATTGGAGATACCAAAATAAAAAATGTCAATATCTGGGAACTGTTTTAACAGCGGACTGAATGTGCGACATTGAAACCCAAAGACGCATTACAATAACCAAAGATAAAATCCAAAAGCTAAAAAAGTATTATGAAACAAAAGAATACTGAACTATTACACATGCATTGTGGTGCAGTGGATATCGGTTCGAAACGGGAAATCGGGGTGTCGAGTTCGAATTCCAGTCGAATTCCTTGCATTCACTTAGGCGCAAATACCCTTCGGAAAGGTATTATTCCGTCTCTTCTCTCCAGTTATGGGTTAAAAAACAGGACAGATTGGGTTCTATAGCCTTGGTCGGCAACCAGTCTACCGCGGAAAGCAATGGCAACCTACTGCTGGATAATCTTCTGCCCAGTCAGTCATGTCTCTTTCGAGACATGATCGCCTAAAGCGTGTATCACGTATGGCACTTAACTGACTGACTGAATATAATAGTTGGAATCATGATTAAGGCTTCTACTGGTCATAAAGTGGGGGATCATTTTCATATTTTATGAAGTAATAAACTGATTCCCCACTAATCAATACTTAATAATATAATACATCTCTTCTCCCTCTAGCTATGAATCAAATAACAGGACAGATTGGGTTCTATAGCCTTGGTCGGCAACCAGTCTACCGCGGAAAGCAATGGCAACCTACTGCGGGATAATCTTCTGCCCAGTCAGTCATGTCTCTTTCAAGACATGATCGCCCAAGCGTGTATCACGTATGGCATTTAACTAACTGAAAATGGCAGAAATAACAGACAAAATACACGACAACAAGGCAAAAATGTATACGGCATCAAGACTAACAGACAAATCAGAAAAATTGTCGCAACTACATCAACAAATGTCTAACCCCGTCTTGCAAATATTCGGCATTAAATTTTCCATTTTAATCCGAGCATCGGAGAGCCGAGTTCGAATTCCAGTCGAATTCGTTGCAATTTATTTCCGAAAAAAATATCCTTGTGAAAGGTATTAATCCAACGCTTCCCTCTCCAGCGATGGGTTAAATAGCAGGAAAAATAGTTGTATAGACTTGGTTGGCAACCAGTCTACTGTAGAAAGTAATGACAACCTATAGCAGGAAAAACTTCTGCCCAGTTGGTTATGCCTCTTTCGAGACATGATCGCCAAAGCGTGTCACGTATAGCACTTACAGACCTGGTCGGTTCTTATCAACCAAACATATCTGTCATGAATATATATATATATATATTAAAATAAGTAAATTAGTACATATTCTTTTTATAATAAATAAATAGATATGAGAAAGATGGGATTATGATAGCAGAAAGTAAATTAGAATAAAAAAGGGTTATTTATAAATTGAAAGTGTTTAAAAAATGAGAATTAACAACGTACTGATAAGAAGAGTAGATTTACCCAAAAGCCCCTTTAAGTTAGATTAAAAATATAAAAAGTTTTCTTTCTTTCTTCATCTCTTTCCTGTTTTCTATGAGAAGAGGTCAAAATATGGAAAAGAGAAAAGGACATTTTTGGTAAAAGAATGTATACATCAAAGGTAATAAAATCTGGTGTGGGGTAATAAAATAAAAATTAAAAATAAAATAAAAATTAAAAATAAAATAAAAATTAAAAATAAAATTAGGTTAAAAGTAGGTTGACATTTTGACCGTTAGGGAGAAAAAAGAAAAAAAAAAAAGAAGAAAAAAAAAAAAAAGAAAAAAGAAAAAAAAAAGTAAAAAGAAAAAAAAGAAGAAAGAAATATGTACTCCCTAAAAATAGAAACTACTTGCCAAATTTCAAAATGAATCTTTATTCTGATTAGTTAAAAGGAACAAACACATAAATTTTATGTCTTCCCACATCCATAAATAGCAAACGGATTGTTTCTTGTATTTAAATGTAAATCATTTTCACAACCAACATCTAACATTTCCTGATGACGAGATAGAAATCTCGAAACATAGAAATTTCCGTGTCACAATGTATTTTTAATTCATAATTCATAATTATATGATAATCTATATATAAAGATATTATATTATTTCCCATTGAGCCGGAAATTTAGGTACCTTAGGTTGTATCTTATCTTCTTCTTTATATGCCGTATACCCCTTAGGATTTTGGTGTCATTGGCTCTCCATAACTTCCTGTTCTTTGTAGCTCTTAATAAATTTTGTATTTCTGCTAAACCCTGTTCCGCGATCTATTCATTCAAGCTCGTGAAGGATGTCATGCGTTGTTTTCCGCTGCCACATTTTGCTCTCTATCTGTCCCCGTGAATATCAAATTTTCCAAGCCCTCCTTCCTCATTCAATCAGTCAGTTGAGTATATATTATGCTCTACAATATTTATTGTATCGAGCACTTTTTATAAAAAAGTAAACGCCATAAAATTCAAAATCGTATATATATATATATATATATATATATATATATATATATATATGTGTGTGTGTGTGTGTGTGTGTGTGTGTGGTAAGGCCAAAGAAGAACTAACAGATTGAATTTGTATGTAAACTTATTTATAAATGGAACTTTGTCTGTGTGTGTGTGTGTGCCTCTGTGTGTGTCTATGTGTGTGTGTGTGTGTGTGTGTGTGTGTGGCCGTTACCTATAGACTCCGAAACGGCTGAACCGATTTTCTTGAAAATTTACGCAGTTGTACGATAAGCGTCTGCGAGTATTCTTAGCTAAGTTTTGTGTCGAGATACCCCAGATAAACATCGAAAATCGATAATCGAAAAAATCGGCTCATAGAAGGAGTGGTCCGATTTTAATCAAATTTGATACACTCATAGACAAAGACATAAGAAACGATATTCAGAAGTTTCAATGTTGCAGTTCTTACAATAATGCAGAAAATTTGATATCGATACCAGTTTGACTTACAGTCATTCATTTTTCTTTCAGTCTACAGTTTCGCTTTAAATGGAAACAACTATTGCTTTTTAGTCTTTCGTGTCAACGTCCAAAGAGTCTGAGCTCCAGGACCATGGATTAGTTTTAAAGGTTTCATTACACCCAAGCAACGCCGGGCTATACTACTAGGATAATATTTCTCAAATTTAATTTGGTATTTAACTTAATCTGTGAATTTTCTTTGTTAGTTAATAAACATTACTATTTCATAATTTTAACCATTACCTTTGTAAATCAATAAACATTGCGTTTATTGTCATTTAAAGCGTGTGTACTTGTGTAATAGATACCAAAATGAAAAATTGGAGAGCCGAGTTCGAATTCCAATTAAATTCGTTGCATTCACTTACGCGCAGATAACCCTTGGGAAAGGTATTAATCAATGTCTTCTCCCACCAGCTATGGGTTGAATAGCAGGATAGATTGGGTTCTATGGCACTGATTGGCAACCAGTCTACTGCAGAAAAATGACAACCTACTGCGGGAAAATCTTTTTCCAAGTTAGCCATGGATCGAAAAAGGCATGATCGGCCAAGCGTGTATCCAATACGGTACTTAACTGACTGACTGATATGTGTGACTGCGCAAAAAATTTCAGGTAGAGTATATCTGTAAAAGGAGAATATGAATAAAGACAAAAAAAAAGACTTATATTAACTGACACGTTGCGTCCTCTGAGGGACTTTATATAGATATAGATAGGTAGATAGATGTAAAATCTCAGATAGAGACAAAAGAAAAAAATTAACCTATGCGTTTCAACATTTTCTCTAAATGTGCGTTTTGTCACAGCTAAAATTAGTCTTCCTTTTGTCTTTATTAATATATATATATATATATATATATATATATATATATATTCACATATAGATATATATATGTATGTATGAATAATATGAACATATAAGAATAAATCTAACTAAGAGCCAACAGACCTACCTAGGTTTCACCTAACGGCTCGTCAGGGCCGTTAAGTGAAACCTAGGTAGGTCTGTTGGCTCTTAGTTAGAATTTTTCTTGTATATATATATATATATATATATATATATATATATGTCCAAATTGTCAAGAATAACAATAATTGGGACAAAACGATTTCCTGCACTCAAGTTACCATATTTTGTATATCAATATGTAGATCTAAATAGACAACTCTTGAGAATCAGTTAATTGATATATATATATATATATATATATATATATATATATATATTGATAGATTTCACTAGGTGCGTCGGCTCGTGAGTGAATGAGTGAGCTGTTGTAAGCAATGCACTGTGTTCCCCGAGTGATCATCTCCACAGTTCATTAGGAACACACTGATTAAGACGACAGCTATGATTGCAGAGGAAAGAGAAGAGTGTACCGCGCATAATTGGGTTCCAAGTTAATGTCTCGTGCATTTTTAACTCGAGTGGCCCAGGTCTTCTTCGGCAAAGGAGTCAATCAAGGACACTTTTATTGCGATTCGATTTCGTAGCTGACAGTCTGCGCCTGCCAGCGTCTTAACAGTGATGATGCATTGATTGTCACACAAAACACTGTCGAGAATACCGTTTAGCCTTGAAACAGCATTTTAATTACGCATATTTGTATGATGGAGAAGGCAGGGTGTTTTGTTGTTGTTATTGTTGTTAGTCCGAAATTTGATATGAACATGTGTTCATGATTGTGAAATAGATCTTAGAGTTTTCACATCACTCAGTCAGTGAAGTGCAATACGTAATACACGCTTTAGGCGATCATGTCTCGAAAGAAGATTAACCCGCAGCAGGTTGCCATTGCTTTCTGCAGTAGACTGGTTGTCGACCAAGGCTATAGAACCCAACCTGCCCTGTTATTTGACTCATATACTAGAGGAGAAAGAGTGTATTATATTATTAAGTAGTAATTAGTGGGGGATCAGTTTACTACTTCATAACAATATTAAACTGATCCCCCACTTTATGACCAGTAGAAACCTTAATCATTATTCCAACTATTATATTCAGTCAGTCAGTTAAGTGCCATACGTGATACACGCTTTGGGCGATCATGTCTCGAAAGAGACATGACTGACTGGGCTGA
Source organism: Ascarosepion bandense (assembly GCA_037127315.1). Classification (NCBI taxonomy): domain Eukaryota; kingdom Metazoa; phylum Mollusca; class Cephalopoda; order Sepiida; family Sepiidae; genus Ascarosepion; species Ascarosepion bandense. The sequence continues at coordinate 1,075,899 of JBBBDQ010001336.1, forward strand.
ATATTATCCCGCTGCAGGTTGTCATTGCTTTCTGCGGTAGACTGGTTGCAAGCCAAGGCTATAGAACCCAATCTGTCCTATTGTTTAATCCATAACTTGAGGGAAGAAATGGATTAATACCTTTCCCGATGGTATTTGTGCGTAAGTGAATGCAAGGAATTCGACTGGAATTCGAACTCGGTAACCCGATCTGTCGTTCCGAGTCGATATCCACTACACCACAACGCACATCACTACAATTGTAAAAAAGCGATTGACAATTGTTGAAGCACTTCATGTTATAAAGGCAGGAAACCACCATGTATTTGTTTAAATCTAGGCGCGTTCATTTTAAAAATGCGTTTGAACTTATATTACGTATCTCCACTTGATTGCCAAAAAAAAACAAAAACAGCATAGCAATATGTTAAAAGAGCTCAAACTTAATATAAAACAAAGCTTTATCATCAAAATGTTTATGCTATTATTAAGAGGAAAGATCAAATTTTGTTGTTATTATTTTTTTTAATTTTTTCAATCCTCTCTAACACGTTCAAAATCTTAATTAAAATTTCATTTTTTTGTTTTCCGTCAGCAATTTATGCTATGCTTAGGGAAGGCATTTAGAAATAAATAGAGTTGGTCGAGTAAAAATGATTTTGGGGTGAGTAAATTTTCCCTCGCACTTAACCGCCGGTTGAGTGATTTCATGCCCGATGCAATCATCAGGTGCATATTATGAACTGACCATTTCTGGATTTGAACCTTTATTTATATATTTGCTTCTTGCGTTGTTTAAGGTCGTTATAAATTATATATTTATATATTATATATAGTTATACCACTAAAGGCTAGCTAAAATTGAGCATAGCATGATGAAAAGATGCCCTAAACTTCACAGAAACAATGCTTTATCGGTAAAATCTTCATGAAAGACCAAGAAATATTTAGAACCATCAAAATTTTTGTTAAAAAGTTTTTATAGCATCAACGTTTGATCAGAAATTGATAATTAGAAATGGAAAAATTAGCGTCTTTTTGCAGTTGTTTAGGAAATTCTTGCAAAAATTAGATAATATTAGGTTGTCCCAAAAGTTCATAAACACCTGTGAAATGGGTCTATCTGGTCCAGCACAATCGAGACAAACGATGGGTTCAGAATGGGCAAGAGACACCGTCGGTTCCAAAACAAGATCGATTCGGCAAAAAATCATGTTGTGCGTTTGGTGGAACTTTGAAGGAATCGTGCATTTTGAGTTGGTTCCGAATGGTCGTGCCATCATTGCCGAACTTTACTGTCAGCAACTTGAGCGGGTCTACGTAAAGTTGAAGCAAAAGTACCCGGCTCTGATCAACCGAAAGCGCGCTTTGATGCAGCAGGACAATGCCAAGCAACACACCACCAGGAAGACCAAAGACAAGTTTGAAGAGCTGGACAGCGTTGAGGTTCGGCCACATCCAGCCTACAGTCCTGACTGTGCTCAATCAGATTACGGCCTTTTCCGCTCAGTGCAACACTTTCTGAAAGGCCGCCGATTCGACTCGTTTGATGAAGTCGAGGAAGCGTGTCAAGAATTCTTTAATTCGAAGCCGACTGAATGGTACTTTGACCAAATCCGAAAG
>JBBBDQ010001336.1:1082500-1095000 GCA_037127315.1 Ascarosepion bandense
TCTATCTATCTATCTATCTATCTATCTATCTATCTAATTCTCTTCATTATCTATCTATCTATCTATCTATCTATCTATCTATCTATCTATCTATCTAATTCTCTTCATTATCTATCTATCTATCTATCTATCTATCTATCTATCTATCTAATTCTCTTCATTATCTATCTATCTATCTATCTATCTATCTATCTATCTATCTATCTATCTAATTCTCTTCATTTCTATCTATCTATCTATCTATCTATCTATCTATCTATCTATCTATCTATCTATCTATCTAATTCTCTTCATTATCTATCTATCTATCTATCTATCTATCTATCTATCTAATTCTCTTCATTATCTATCTATCTATCTATCTATCTATCTATCTATCTATCTAATTCTCTTCATTATCTATCTATCTATCTATCTATCTATCTATCTATCTATCTATCTATCTATCTATCTAATTCTCTTCATTATCTATCTATCTATCTATCTATCTATCTATCTATCTATCTGTCTAATTCTCTTCATTATCTATCTATCTATCTATCTATCTATCTATCTATCTATCTATCTATCTAATTCTTTTCATTATCTATCTATCTATCTATCTATCTATTTAATTCTCTTCATTATCTATCTATCTATCTATCTATCTATCTATCTAATTCTTTTCATTATCTATCTATCTATCTAATTCTTTTCATTATCTATCTATCTATCTATCTATCTATCTATCTATCTAATTCTTTTCATTATCTATCTATCTATCTATCTAATTCTTTTCATTATCTATCTATCTATCTATCTAATTCTTTTCATTATCTATCTATCTATCTATCTATCTATCTATCTATCTATCTATCTAATTCTTTCCATTATCTATCTATCTATCTATCTATCTATCTATCTAATTCTTTTCATTATCTATCTATCTATCTATCTATCTATCTATCTAATTCTTTTCATTATCTATCTATCTATCTAATTCTTTTCATTATCTATCTATCTATCTATCTATCTAATTCTTTTCTATCTATCTATCTATCTATCTATCTATCTAATTCTTTTCATTATCTATCTATCTATCAATCTATCTATCTATCTATCTATCTATCTATCTATCTGTCTAATTCTTTTCATTATCTATCTATCTATCTATCTATCTATCTATCTATCTATTTATCTATCTATCTATCTATCTATCTAATTCTTTTCATTATCTATCTATCTATCTAATTCTTTTCATTATCTATCTATCTATCTATCTATCTATCTATCTATCTATCTATCTAATTCTTTTCATAATCTATCTATCTATCTATCTATCTATCTATCTATCTATCTATCTAATTCTTTTTCATTATCTATCTATCTATCTATCTATCTATCTATCTATCTAATTCTTTTCATTATCTATCTATCTATCTATCTATCTATCTATCTATCTATCTATCTAATTCTTTCATTATCTATCTATCTATCTATCTATCTATCTATCTATCTATCTAATTCTTTTCATTATCTATCTATCTATCTATCTAATTCTTTTCATTATCTATCTATCTATCTATCTATCTAATTCTTTTTCATTATCTATCTATCTATCTATCTATCTATCTATCTATCTATCTATCTATCTATCTATCTAATTCTTTTCATTATCTATCTATCTATCTATCTATCTATCTATCTATCTAATTCTCTTCATTATCTATCTATCTATCTATCTATCTATCTAATTCTTTTCATTATCTATCTATCTATCTATCTATCTATCTAATTCTCTTCATTATCTATCTATCTATCTAGCTATCTATCTATCTATCTAATTCTTTTCATTTATCTATCTATCTATCTATCTATCTAATTCTCTTCATTATCTATCTATCTATCTATCTATCTATCTATCTATCTATCTATCTATCTAATTCTTTTCATTATCTATCTATCTATCTATCTATCTAATTCTTTCATTATCTATCTATCTATCTATCTAATTCTTTTCATTATCTATCTATCTATCTATCTAATTCTTTCATTATCTATCTATCTATCTATCTATCTATCTAATTCTCTTCCATTATCTATCTATCTATCTATCTATCTATCTATCTAATTTCTCTTCATTATCTATCTATCTATCTATCTATCTATCTATCTATCTAATTCTCTTCATTATCTATCTATCTATCTATCTATCTATCTAATTCTCTTCATTATCTATCTATCTATCTATCTATCTATCTATCTAATTCTCTTCATTATCTATCTATCTATCTATCTATCTATCTATCTATCTAATTCTCTTCATTATCTATCTATCTATCTATCTATCTATCTATCTATCTATCTAATTCTTTTCATTATCTATCTATCTATCTATCTATTTAATTCTCTTCATTACCTATCTATCTATCTATCTATCTATCTATCTATCTAATTCTTTTCATTATCTATCTATCTATCTATCTATCTAATTCTCTTCATTATCTATCTATCTATCTATCTATCTATCTAATTCCTTTTCATTATCTATCTATCTATCTATCTAATTCTTTTCATTATCTATCTATCTATCTATCCATTCTTTTTCATTATCTATCTATCTATCTATCTATCTATCTATCTAATTCTTTTCATTATCTATCTATCTATCTAATTCTTTTCATTATCTATCTATCTATCTATCTATCTAATTCTTTTCATTATCTATCTATCTATCTATCTAATTCTTTTCATTATCTATCTATCTATCTATCTATCTAATTCTTTTCATTATCTATCTATCTATCAATCTATCTATCTATCTATCTATCTATCTATCTATCTATCTATCTAATTCTTTCATTATCTATCTATCTATCTATCTATCTATCTATCTATCTAATTCTTTTCATTATCTATCTATCTATCTAATTCTTTTCATTATCTATCTATCTATCTATCTATCTATCTATCTATCTATCTATCTATCTATCTAATTCTTTTCATAATCTATCTATCTATCTATCTATCTATCTATCTATCTATCTATCTAATTCTTTTCATTATCTATCTATCTATCTATCTATCTATCTATCTATCTATCTATCTAATTCTTTTCATTATCTATCTATCTATCTATCTATCTATCTATTTAATTCTCTTCATTATCTATCTATCTATCTATCTATCTATCTATCTATCTATCTATCTATCTAATTCTTTTCATTATCTATCTATCTATCTATCTATCTAATTCTCTTCCATTATCTATCTATCTGTCTATCTATCTATCTATCTATCTAATTCTTTTCATTATCTATCTATCTATCTATCTAATTCTTTTCATTATCTATCTATCTATCTATCTAATTCTTTTCATTATCTATCTATCTATCTATCTATCTATCTATCTATCTATCTATCTATCTAATTCTTTTCATTATCTATCTATCTATCTATCTATCTATCTATCTAATTCTTTTCATTATCTATCTATCTATCTATCTATCTATCTAATTCTTTTCATTATCTATCTATCTATCTATCTAATTCTTTTCATTATCTATCTATCTATCTAATTCTTTTCATTCATTCTATCTATCTATCTATCTATCTATCTAATTCTTTTCATTATCTATCTATCTATCTATCTATCTATCTATCTAATTCTTTTCATTATCTATCGATCTAATTCTTTTCATTATCTATCTATCTATCTATCTATCTATCTATCTATCTATCTATCTATCTAATTCTTTTCATAATCTATCTATCTATCTATCTATCTATCTATCTATCTATCTATCTATCTATCTATCTAATTCTTTTCATTATCTATCTATCTATCTATCTATCTATCTATCTATCTATCTATCTATCTATCTATCTAATTCTTTTCATTATGTATCTATCTATCTATCTATCTAATTCTTTTCATTATCTATCTATCTATCTATCTATCTATCTATCTATCTATCTAATTCTTTTCATTATCTATCTATCTATCTATCTATCTAATTCTTTTCATTATCTATCTATCTATCTATCTAATTCTTTTCATTATCTATCTATCTATCTATCTATCTATCTATCTATCTATCTAATTCTTTTCATTATCTATCTATCTATCTATCTATCTATCTATCTATCTATCTAATTCTCTTCATTATCTATCTATCTATCTATCTATCTATCTATCTATCTATCTAATTCTTTTCATTATCTATCTATCTATCTATCTATCTATCTAATTCTCTTCATTATCTATCTATCTATCTATCTATCTATCTATCTATCTAATTCATTATCTATCTATCTATCTATCTAATTCTTCTTTTCATTATCTATCTATCTATCTATCTATCTATCTAATTCTTTTCATTATCTATCTATCTATCTATCTATCTATCTAATTCTCTTCATTATCTATCTATCTATCTATCTATCTATCTAATTCTCTTCATTATCTATCTATCTATCTATCTATCTATCTATCTAATTCTCTTCATTATCTATCTATCTATCTATCTATCTATCTATCTATCTTCGTATCTATCTATCTATCTATCTATCTATCTAATTCTTTTCATAATCTATCTATTTATCTATCTATCTATCTATCTATCTATCTATCTATCTATCTATCTATCTATCTATCTATCTAATTCTTTTCATTATCTATCTATCTATCTATCTATCTATCTATCTATCTATATATCTATCTAATTCTTTTCATTATGTATCTATCTATCTATCTATCTATCTATCTATCTATCTATCTAATTCTTTTCATTATCTATCTATCTATCTATCTATCTATCTATCTAATTCTTTTCATTATCTATCTATCTATCTATCTATCTATCTATCTATCTATCTAATTCTTTTCATTATCTATCTATCTATCTATCTATCTAATTCTTTTCATTATCTATCTATCTATCTATCTATCTATCTATCTATCTATCTATCTATCTATCTATCTAATTCTTTTCATTATCTATCTAGCTATCTATCTATCTATCTATCTATCTATCTATCTAATTCTCTTCATTATCTATCTATCTATCTATCTATCTATCTATCTAATTCTTTTCATTATCTATCTATCTATCTATCTATCTATCTATCTAATTCTCTTCATTATCTATCTATCTATCTATCTATCTATCTATCTATCTATCTATCTATCTATCTATCTATCTATCTAATTCTTTTCATTATCTATCTATCTATCTATCTATCTATCTAATTCTCTTCATTATCTATCTATCTGTCTATCTATCTATCTATCTATCTATCTAATTCTTTTCATTATCTATCTATCTATCTATCTAATTCTTTTCATTATCTATCTATCTATCTATCTAATTCTTTTTCATTATCTATCTATCTATCTATCTAAATCTCTTCATTATCTATCTATCTATCTATCTATCTAATTCTCTTCATTATCTATCTATCTATCTATCTATCTAATTCTCTTCATTATCTATCTATCTATCTATCTATCTATCTATCTATCTATCTATCTAATTCTCTTCATTATCTATCTATCTATCTATCTATCTATCTAATTCTCTTCATTATCTATCTATCTATCTATCTATCTATCTATCTATCTATCTAATTCTCTTCATTATCTATCTATCTGTCTATCTATCTATCTATCTATCTATCTATCTAATTCTCTTCATTATCTATCTATCTATCTATCTATCTATCTATCTATCTAATTCATTTCATTATCTATCTATCTATCTATCTATCTATTTAATTCTCTTCATTATCTATCTATCTATCTATCTATCTATCTATCTAATTCTTTTCATTATCTATCTATCTATCTATCTAATTCTCTTCATTATCTATCTATCTGTCTATCTATCTATCTATCTATCTAATTCTTTTTCATTATCTATCTATCTATCTATCTAATTCTTTTCATTATCTATCTATCTATCTATCAAATTCTTTTCATTATCTATCTATCAATCTACCTATCTATCTATCTAATTCTTTTCATTATCTATCTATCTATCTATCTATCTATCTATCTAATTCTTTTCATTATCTATCTATCTATCTAATTCTTTTCATTATCTATCTATCTATCTATCTATCTAATTCTTTTCATTATCTATCTATCTATCTATCTATCTAATTCTTTTCATTATCTATCTCTCAATCTCTCTATCTATCTATCTATATCTATCTATCTATCTATCTAATTCTTTTCATTATCTATCTATCTATCTATCTATCTAATTCTTTTCATTATCTATCTATCTATCTAATTCTTTTCATTATCTATCTATCTATCTATCTATCTATCTATCTATCTATCTATCTATCTATCTATCTAATTCTTTTCATAATCTATCTATCTATCTATCTATCTATCTATCTATCTATCTATCTATCTAATTCTTTTCATTATCTATCTATCTATCTATCTATCTATCTATCTATCTATCTATCTATCTAATTCTTTTCATTATCTATCTATCTATCTATCTATCTATCTATTTAATTCTCTTCATTATCTATCTATCTATCTATCTATCTATCTATCTATCTAATTCTTTTCATTATCTATCTATCTATCTATCTATCTAATTCTCTTCATTATCTATCTATCTGTCTATCTATCTATCTATCTATCAATTCTTTTCATTATCTATCTATCTATCTATCTAATTCTTTTCATTATCTATCTATCTATCTATCTAATTCTTTTCGTTATCTATCTATCTATCTATCTATCTATCTATCTATCTATCTATCTATCTATCTAATTCTTTTCATTATCTATCTATCTATCTATCTATCTAATTCTTTTCATTATCTATCTATCTATCTATCTATCTATCTATCTATCTAATTCTTTTCATTATCTATCTATCTATCTATCTAATTCTTTTCATTATCTATCTATCTATCTATCTATCTAATTCTTTTTCATTATCTATCTATCTATCTATCTATTTATCTAATTCTTTTCATTATCTATCTATCTATCAATCTATCTATCTATCTATCTATCTATCTATCTATCTATCTAATTCTTTTCATTATCTATCTATCTATCTATCTATCTATCTATCTATCTAATTCTTTTCATTATCTATCTATCTATCTATCTAATTCTTTTCATTATCTATCTATCTATCTATCTATCTATCTATCTATCTATCTAATACTCTTCATTATCTATCTATCTATCTATCTAATTCTCTTCATTATCTATCTATCTATCTATCTATCTATCTATCTAATTCTCTTCATTATCTATCTATCTATCTATCTATCTAATTCTTTTCATAATCTATCTATTTATCTATCTATCTATCTATCTATCTATCTATCTATCTATCTATCTAATTCTTTTCATTATCTATCTATCTATCTATCTATCTATCTATATATCTATCTAATTCTTTTCATTATGTATCTATCTATCTATCTATCTATCTATCTATCTATCTATCTATCTATCTATCTAATTCTTTTCATTATCTATCTATCTATCTATCTATCTATCTAATTCTTTTCATTATCTATCTATCTATCTATCTATCTATCTATCTATCTATCTAATTCTTTTCATTATCTATCTATCTATCTATCTAATTCTTTTCATTATCTATCTATCTATCTATCTATCTATCTATCTATCTATCTATCTATCTAATTCTTTTCATTATCTATCTATCTATCTATCTATCTATCTATCTATCTAATTCTCTTCATTATCTATCTATCTATCTATCTATCTATCTATCTATCTAATTCTTTTCATTATCTATCTATCTATCTATCTATCTATCTATCTATCTATCTATCTAATTCTCTTCATTATCTATCTATCTATCTATCTATCTATCTATCTATCTATCTATCTAATTCTTTTCATTATCTATCTATCTATCTATCTATCTATCTATCTAATTCTCTTCATTATCTATCTATCTGTCTATCTATCTATCTATCTATCTATCTAATTCTTTTCATTATCTATCTATCTATCTATCTAATTCTTTTCATTATCTATCTATCTATCTATCTAATTCTTTTCATTATCTATCTATCTATCTAAATCTCTTCATTATCTATCTATCTATCTATCTATCTAATTCTCTTCATTATCTATCTATCTATCTATCTATCTAATTCTCTTCATTATCTATCTATCTATCTATCTATCTATCTATCTAATTCTCTTCATTATCTATCTATCTATCTATCTATCTATCTATCTATCTATCTATCTAATTCTCTTCATTATCTATCTATCTATCTATCTATCTATCTATCTATCTATCTATCTAATTCTCTTCATTATCTATCTATCTATCTATCTATCTATCTATCTATCTATCTAATTCTCTTCATTATCTATCTATCTATCTATCTATCTATCTATCTATCTAATTCTTTTCATTATCTATCTATCTATCTATCTATCTATTTAATTCTCTTCATTATCTATCTACCTATCTATCTATCTATCTAATTCTTTTCATTATCTATCTATCTATCTATCTATCTAATTCTCTTCATTATCTATCTATCTGTCTATCTATCTATCTATCTATCTAATTCTTTTCATTATCTATCTATCTATCTATCTAATTCTTTTCATTATCTATCTATCTATCTATCAAATTCTTTTCATTATCTATCTATCTACCTATCTATCTATCTAATTCTTTTTCATTATCTATCTATCTATCTATCTATCTATCTATCTAATTCTTTTCATTATCTATCTATCTATCTATCTAATTCTTTTCATTATCTATCTATCTATCTATCTATCTAATTCTTTTCATTATCTATCTATCTATCTATCTATCTAATTCTTTTCATTATCTATCTATCTCTCAATCTCTCTATCTATCTATCTATCTATCTATCTATCTATCTATCTAATTCTTTTCATTATCTATCTATCTATCTATCTATCTAATTCTTTTCATTATCTATCTATCTATCTAATTCTTTTCATTATCTATCTATCTATCTATCTATCTATCTATCTATCTATCTATCTAATTCTTTTCATAATCTATCTATCTATCTATCTATCTATCTATCTATCTATCTATCTATCTATCTATCTAATTCTTTTCATTATCTATCTATCTATCTATCTATCTATCTATCTATCTATCTATCTATCTAATTCTTTTCATTATCTATCTATCTATCTATCTATCTATCTATCTATCTATCTATTTAATTCTCTTCATTATCTATCTATCTATCTATCTATCTATCTATCTAATTCTTTTCATTATCTATCTATCTATCTATCTATCTAATTCTCTTCATTATCTATCTATCTGTCTATCTATCTATCTATCTATCTAATTCTTTTCATTATCTATCTATCTATCTATCTAATTCTTTTTCATTATCTATCTATCTATCTATCTAATTCTTTTCGTTATCTATCTATCTATCTATCTATCTATCTATCTATCTATCTATCTAATTCTTTTCATTATCTATCTATCTATCTATCTATCTATCTAATTCTTTTCATTATCTATCTATCTATCTATCTATCTATCTATCTATCTATCTAATTCTTTTCATTATCTATCTATCTATCTATCTAATTCTTTTCATTATCTATCTATCTATCTATCTATCTAATTCTTTTCATTATCTATCTATCTATCTATCTAATTCTTTTCATTATCTATCTATCTATCAATCAATCTATCTATCTATCTATCTATCTATCTATCTATCTATCTAATTCTTTTCATTATCTATCTATCTATCTATCTATCTATCTATCTAATTCTTTTCATTATCTATCTATCTATCTATCTAATTCTTTTCATTATCTATCTATCTATCTATCTATCTATCTATCTATCTATCTATCTATCTATCTAATTCTTTTCATTATCTATCTATCTATCTATCTATCTATCTATCTATCTATTTAATTCTCTTCATTATCTATCTATCTATCTATCTATCTATCTATCTATCTAATTCTTTTCATTATCTATCTATCTATCTATCTATCTAATTCTCTTCATTATCTATCTATCTGTCTATCTATCTATCTATCTATCTAATTCTTTTCATTATCTATCTATCTAATTCTTTTCATTATCTATCTATCTATCTATCTAATTCTTTTCGTTATCTATCTATCTATCTATCTATCTATCTATCTATCTAATTCTTTCATTATCTATCTATCTATCTATCTATCTATCTAATTCTTTTCATTATCTATCTATCTATCTATCTATCTATCTATCTATCTATCTATCTATCTAATTCTTTTCATTATCTATCTATCTATCTATCTAATTCTTTTCATTATCTATCTATCTATCTATCTATCTAATTCTTTTCATTATCTATCTATCTATCTATCTATTTATCTAATTCTTTTCATTATCTATCTATCTATCAATCTATCTATCTATCTATCTATCTATCTATCTATCTATCTATCTAATTCTTTTCATTATCTATCTATCTATCTATCTATCTATCTATCTAATTCTTTTCATTATCTATCTATCTATCTATCTATCTAATTCTTTTCATTATCTATCTATCTATCTATCTATCTATCTATCTATCTATCTATCTAATTCTCTTCATTATCTATCTATCTATCTATCTATCTATCTATCTATCTAATTCTCTTCATTATCTATCTATCTATCTATCTATCTATCTATCTATCTATCTATCTAATTCTCTTCATTATCTATCTATCTATCTATCTATCTATCTATCTATCTAATTCTTTTCACCAATCTATCTATTTATCTATCTATCTATCTATCTATCTATCTATCTATCTATCTAATTCTTTTCATTATCTATCTATCTATCTATCTATCTATCTATCTATCTATCTATCTATCTATATATCTATCTAATTCTTTTCATTATGTATCTATCTATCTATCTATCTATCTATCTATCTATCTATCTATCTATCTATCTAATTCTTTTCATTATCTATCTATCTATCTATCTATCTATCTAATTCTTTTCATTATCTATCTATCTATCTATCTATCTATCTATCTATCTATCTATCTATCTAATTCTTTTCATTATCTATCTATCTATCTATCTATCTAATTCTTTTCATTATCTATCTATCTATCTATCTATCTATCTATCTATCTAATTCTTTTCATTATCTATCTATCTATCTATCTATCTATCTATCTAATTCTCTTCATTATCTATCTATCTATCTATCTATCTATCTAATTCTTTTCATTATCTATCTATCTATCTATCTATCTATCTATCTATCTAATTCTCTTCATTATCTATCTATCTATCTATCTATCTAATTCTTTTCATTATCTATCTATCTATCTATCTATCTATCTAATTCTCTTCATTATCTATCTATCTGTCTATCTATCTATCTATCTATCTATCTAATTCTTTTCATTATCTATCTATCTATCTATCTAATTCTTTTCATTATCTATCTATCTATCTATCTAATTCTTTTCATTATCTATCTATCTATCTAAATCTCTTCATTATCTATCTATCTATCTATCTATCTAATTCTCTTCATTATCTATCTATCTATCTATCTATCTATCTAATTCTCTTCATTATCTATCTATCTATCTATCTATCTATCTATCTATCTATCTAATTCTCTTCATTATCTATCTATCTATCTATCTATCTATCTATCTATCTATCTATCTATCTAATTCTCTTCATTATCTATCTATCTATCTATCTATCTATCTATCTATCTATCTATCTATCTATCTATCTAATTCTCTTCATTATCTATCTATCTGTCTATCTATCTATCTATCTATCTATCTAATTCTCTTCATTATCTATCTATCTATCTATCTATCTATCTATCTAATTCTTTTCATTATCTATCTATCTATCTATCTATCTATTTAATTCTCTTCATTATCTATCTATCTATCTATCTATCTATCTATCTATCTAATTCTTTTCATTATCTATCTATCTATCTATCTATCTAATTCTCTTCATTATCTATCTATCTGTCTATCTATCTATCTATCTATCTAATTCTTTTCATTATCTATCTATCTATCTATCTAATTCTTTTCATTATCTATCTATCTATCTATCAAATTCTTTTCATTATCTATCTATCAATCTACCTATCTATCTATCTAATTCTTTTCATTATCTATCTATCTATCTATCTATCTATCTATCTAATTCTTTTCATTATCTATCTATCTATCTAATTCTTTTCATTATCTATCTATCTATCTATCTATCTAATTCTTTTCATTATCTATCTATCTATCTATCTAATTCTTTTCATTATCTATCTATCTCTCAATCTCTCTATCTATCTATCTATCTATCTATCTATCTAATTCTTTCATTATCTATCTATCTATCTATCTATCTATCTATCTAATTCTTTTCATTATCTATCTATCTATCTAATTCTTTTCATTATCTATCTATCTATCTATCTATCTATCTATCTATCTATC
>JBBBDQ010001336.1:1105000-1162500 GCA_037127315.1 Ascarosepion bandense
ATCTATCTAATTCTTTTCATTATCTATCTATCTATCTATCTATCTATCTATCTATCTATCTATCTAATTCTTTTCATTATCTATCTATCTATCTAATTCTTTTCATTATCTATCTATCTATCTATCTATCTATCTATCTATCTATCTATCTAATTCTTTTCATTATCTATCTATCTATCTATCTATCTATCTATCTAATTCTTTTCATTATCTATCTATCTATCTATCTATCTATCTATCTATCTATCTATCTATCTATCTAATTCTTTTCATTATCTATCTATCTATCTATCTATCTATCTATCTAATTCTTTTCATTATCTATCTATCTATCTATCTATCTAATTCTTTTCATTATCTATCTATCTATCTATCTATCTAATTCTTTTCATTATCTATCTATCTATCTATCTATCTATCTATCTATCTATCTATCTAATTCTTTTCATTATCTATCTATCTATCTATCTATCTAATTCTCTTCATTATCTATCTATCTATCTATCTATCTATCTATCTAATTCTTTTCATTATCTATCTATCTATCTATCTATCTATCTAATTCTTTTCATTATCTATCTATCTATCTATCTATCTATCTATCTAATTCTTTTCATTATCTATCTATCTATCTATCTATCTAATTCTTTTCATTATCTATCTATCTATCTATCTATCTATCTATCTATCTAATTCTTTTCATTATCTATCTATCTATCTATCTATCTATCTATCTAATTCTTTTTCATTATCTATCTATCTATCTATCTATCTATCTATCTATCTATCTAATTCCTTTCATTATCTATCTACCTATCTATCTATCTATCTATCTATCTATCTATCTATCTAATTCTTTTCATTATCTATCTATCTATCTATCTATCTAATTCTTTTCATTATCTATCTATCTATCTATCTATCTATCTATCTATCTATCCATCTAATTCTTTTCATTATCTATCTATCTATCTATCTATCTATCTATCTATCTATCTATCTATCTATCTATCTATCTATCTATCTATCTATCTATCTGAATCTCTTATGGCAATCTTTCCATAATTTTCAAAGTAAGCTAATCAAATTATTAAGACAAATAATTCAGAATTTGGTTGTGAAATCTGGTGTCCATATTAATTTTAAATAAATCCTTATGTTCAGACGTGTTCACGCTAGGTAACGCGTTCTCTCCTAGAAACTGTAACTAAGGTCCACTCAGCATAGTTGCAGTATAATCCACAGGTGGGCTTTGTGGGTGTTGAACAAACAGAAGTGTGCCTGAGTAGGCGTCTGCAAAGAAGATTAGTTAGCCACCCTTGAATACAAATGGCCAGTCATTTATATATATATATATATATATTGATTGATTGATTGATTGATTGATTGATTGATTGATTGATTGTTTAATTACTTAGTTTCTGGTCATAATAAGGTTAGACCAGTACATATCTGTATTTAAAAGTGTTCTATCCAATTATATTATAGAACTTTTGAATATTTTCCATTTGTAAACGATTTATTACGCGACCTAGGTTTCTACCATGAGTGGTGCCTTCAATCGATTTACAATAATTGATTTTACCCTTTACCCTTTTTTTTAAGAACGCTCACGTAACGGTGTTTTGTTTTGTTTTTTACGCTCGCGTAGCAGGGAATTTTTGAACGCGCAATTTTTAGAAACCTAGGTCGCGTAATAACTCATTTACAAATGGAATATATATATATATATATATATATATATATATGAATTAAAAATACACTGCGACACTGAAATTTCTATGTTTGCAGATATACAAGTCAACGATTCGTCCGTGCATGGAGTACTGCTGCCATATATGGTCAGGCACCCCTGCTGTTCACCTCAGTGTTCTCGACAGGCTCAAAAGGAGAATCAGTAATGTGATAGGTACTGACTTGGCAGCTCGACTACAGCCACTTCCCCACCGTCGAAATATGGCCTCCCTTTGTCTGTTCTATAAATACTTTCATGGCTTCTGCTCTGACGAACTTATGTCACTGGTGCCTCCTCAACAGGTGTTTACTCGTACAACCAGATTGGTAACTGGGTTCCACCCATTCACAGTTAGGTTAGCCAAATGCAGACGACAATTCTGCAGCTTTTCTCACGCACTTCCCGGCTGTGGAACTCGCTCCTATATTCTTGCTTTCCTAACAGCTACAACCTCTAGGAATTTAAATTCAATGTCAATACTCGTCTATTAACCACTTAACTCTAGCTCTTTCCCCACCCCATATATCCGTCCATTTCTCTCCACCTTTAAAACTGTCATCACACCTGCATTCTCAGCTTTCTATTGCTCCTTTCTAACTGGTTCGTCTTCCTCTTCACTCTCTTCTAATTGATCTTTTTACATGTATGTAGCCCCCTGCACATCAGTGGCATTTCCGCCTTGCTCAGGGTGAAACGATTAAAAAAATCTACCTCGTCATCAGGCGATATTGATGTTTGTTATTGTACTTAAATGTAACTCATCTTCACAACTAACATCTAACATTGCCTGATTACGATATAGAATTCTCGAAACATAGACATTTTCGTGTCGCAGTGTATTTTTAATTCATAGATATATGATTATATTTTGCTCTACAATATTTATTCTATTGAGTACTTTTTGCAAAAAAGTAAATGTCGGGGAACTCAAAATTGTAAAACCTTGAGTCTTGTTTACTTGGATATATATATATATATATATATATATATATATATATACACACACGCTACCGCCCATAAGTTTTAGGACACCCCAGTTTTTTTTTAAAGAAATGATGTATTTCATACTATTTTTAGTATTTGTTGCCAAATAAAAATACAACTGTTCTTTTGTTATTATTACTTTGCAAAATTTTACAAGGCAAATAGCGACAATTTTCCCATTGCACCCTGTAGATTGAAACTATGTATTTCACACTATTTTTAGTATTTATTGCCAAGTGGATAATTCTAAATGAAAATAGAATGGTTCTTTTGTTATTATTACTTTGCAAAGTTTTACAAGGCAAATAGCGACAATTTTCCCATCGCACCCTGTAGATTGAAACTATGTATTTCACACTATTTTTAGTATTTATTGCCAAGTGGATAGTTCTAAATGAAAATAGAATGGTTCTTTTGTTATTATTACTTTGCAAAATTTTACAAGGCAAGGAAGCAAAGATGAACTCGTCCGAATCACCCTAAATTTTCTTCATTCTTTCATTGATGAAACTGCAATGTAGGTAATTATTAAATATTTATAAATTTATTAGATGCACGTGTTATAGTGCAGTATTAATAAAAGAACCATTGTATTTTCATTTACTAATTATTCACTTGGCAATAAATACTAAAATTAGTATGAAATACATTATTTTTAAAACTCTGGGGTTTAAACTAGGATTAAAATACTTAAGTGTGTGATAGAAAATTAGAAAAAAAATATGAATGCAAAAAGATAGGGGCTAATAATAGCGAGCCCCAACAATTAATGCTATATATATATATATATATGCAATTTGTTATATTATATATGCGTGGTATTTATTTGAAAGCGCTCAATATCAGTGATAGAACTAACATATTCAGTTAGATAAGTGTGAGTTTGTGACCCTGGGTTTCACGCTTTTGCGATCGTAAGCGCACCTATCTAACTGAATATATATATATTATATTAGTCATCCACATACAAGCCTGTTTCGCTGTATCACTGCTCATCAGCGTGGCTAGATATATCCACTTGCTTCTGGCTGGGATCGAAACTCGACCGATTTGGTGTTAGCCGGAGTCGCTAGTCCCTAAGCCATAGGCGCATGTAATCAAAGCAAAGGGATTTGAACGTGTTGTATATCAGCAGTGTATACACACGCCAGTCACCGAATATATATATATATATATATATATATATATATATATATAGAGAGAGAGAGAGAGAGAGAGAGAGAGAGAGACAGACAGACAGACAGACAGATATTTTAATTCTATTTGTTTTTTGGACACAGGATTTTTTTTTACCCAGATTATTCGAGATGAAATCAACTACTTACTTAACATAAATTTTTTATAATCAGACCCCGTCTCAATGTTACCATTTATGGTCCTCTAGATATTGTCTATTGCAGACGATAGTCCTCGCATAAGCGCTTTTTAAGCGGCTTTTACTTCAACAAGAACTGTTGGAATACGACGACGTTAAATCTTAAATATTTCAGATGGTGATTGAACACACACAGACACACACACACAGAGGATAGATAGGTGTGAAATATGCACAGTACTATGCAAAAGTATAAGGACAATAACTATTTTATCTCTTATGAGGCATATTGACAGAAAATACACAATTTAATTAAAGTAATTTAATTTGATTTATTCAACAAATGCTTTAACAAGAAAAAAATACTTGGTACAAAAAATTTAATATTTAGTATAATAGCCTTTTACTTTGATCACAGCCTTCATTTTGTCAGGCATTGACATCACAAGCTTCTTCAATGTATCTAATGGTATCACCTGCCAAGCAGCTTGCATATGTTCCCAAAGTGTGTTTTGCGAAGTAAGATTAGATTTATCAATTCGAGAGGGGGGAATAAGAAAAAAGTCAGTCATATCCAAGAGTTATAGAATAATGCGTAGTTTGTAAATAACTTGTTTAACAGAAAATAGGAAAAATTAAAATATAGATTCTTTTTAATCCATTTCTTTTACACCTAGTTTTAAATAATCAATATTTATTATGAGTTTACTTGGCTTTTCACCCTGTATTTGAATTTCAGTGAAGCTTTTTAGGAAAATCACCCCTGTCCTAATACTTTTGCACACTACCGGTAAGGTGCAAAAGTATTAGGACAGGGGTGATTTTAAACTTTATTTTGTGCCTCATAAAAGATAAAATAGTTTTTGTCCTAATACTTTTGCACAGTATTATAAATATATATAGTTGCTGATGATACGTGAAATTTCTTTTAGGAATTTCTCGTAGAAATGGCCATACAACTGATTTGAACATCGGAATTTATTATATATATATATATATATATATATATATTCAGTTAGGTGTGAAACTCACAACTATCTAACTGAATATGTCAGCTCTATCACTGATATTGATCACTGTCCTGTGGAACAGACTCCCAAGAGGATGCTTCCCCGATCACTATAATCTTAACCTCTTCACGTACATAGCTAACTGTTATCTTTCCCTCCTATCCATATAAACTACTCCTTAACGTAACCCGCTACCTCAAGTGACTTCCGGGCTTGTACAGAGGGAATCTTACAGTCAAATAAAGGTATCTTACCACCGTCATCAAATTTGAAGAGACTAATAATTTTACTCACTACTAATGCCATACGTGATGCCATACGTGATACACGCTGGGACTATTATATCTCTTTCCATCCATGATTGACTAGGCAAAGGATTTCCTTGCAGTAGGTTGCCATTACTTTCTGGGGTAGACCAATTAAAGCCAATCTGTTCTGCTATTTATGTTGAACATGTCCACCATAGTTTATGGATATAGGGTACAGCACAGTACGTAATCTGTTCAATGAAACAACGTCAAAGATTAACACGCACGAGTCAGACACTCTACTGAATCGGATTATATCGCCAATACTCGGGAAAATATGGTCGCCTTTATACACGTCACATTGAATATTTTGAGCCTTCTGATTGGTTAACCTTTCTATTGGTGAACTATAAAATGAGTCAGTCTATTGCTGGCTCACCAGTATACAACGGTACCCTAGATGGATAGCTTCTTTTGGTGACTGAGCAAATTGTAACGAATGAATGGGTCGTGATAGTGTTTAGCTAGGTATAGGATAGTTAAGCGAGAACCAACCTCTCCCCCTCCCCTTTTAGGCCTTGTGCCATAATTTTTGTATTTCATACAAAAATAAATACAGTATACAACGGTACCCTAGATGGATAGCTTCCTTTGGTGACTGAGCAAATTGTAACGAATGAATGGGTCGTGATAGTGTTTAGCTAGGTATAGGATAGTTAAGCGAGAACCAACCTCTCCCCCTCCCCTTTTAGGCCTTGTGCCACAATTTTGTATATAATACAAAATGAATACAGTATACAACGGTACCCTATTGTACATATTATTGCATATATTATATTTTTAATGTCATGGGTTATTCTCCTCACTTGTTAGGTGTCCCTTGTAAGTTTCTGGCATTGTGGTGTACGAAGGATTGGGAGTAGATGGATGTGTTCTTATGGTGATTGTGCAAATTGTAACGAGTGAATGGGTCGTGATAGTGTATAAGATAGTTAAGCGAGAACCAACCTCTCTCCCTCCCCTTTTCGGATTTGTGCCACAATTTTTTGTATTCTATACAAGAAATAAATAGAGTATACAACGGTACCAAAAATTATCCATACCTCCAAAGTATACTAAAAGCAAACTCAATTCAAAGCAAAACTATTTTGTTTTGCTCTCATATTCTATCAATTTAGTTTGTTCCACATGAAATGAACGCGTATGAGAATAAATTTAAATATGAACTCGATTTTATATCCTTTTAATTAAAATATGCTCCATTTGAATCTGAAGACTTTTCCAACAGGTTTATCATAAAAACAAAACATTATTATTGTTGACCACGTCCGCCATAGTTTATGAATATACAATACAGCGAAGTACGTAATCTGTTCAATGAAACAGCGTCAAAGATTAACACTCACGAATCAGACACTCTACTGAATCGGATTACATCGCGAATACTCGGGAAAAAATGGCCGACTTTTATACATGTCACATTGAATATTTTGAGCGTTCTGATTGGTTAACCCTTCTATTGGTGAACTATAAAATGAGCCAGTTTATTGCTGGCTCACTAGTATACAAAACTACCCCAAAAAACACTAACAGTTAACAAATTGCTAGAGGCTCTAACAAACTTGGTTAGGCGTCTCACTTCACACGAACTTCTTTCGGATAAACAATATGGCTGTCGCTTCTCTATTATCATAAAAACAAAACATTATTATTGTTGACCATGTCCACCATAGTTTATGGATATAGAATACAGCGCAGTACGTAATCTGTTCAATGAAACAACATCAAAGATTAACACTCACGAATCAGAATATATTGCGAATACGCGAGAAAATATGGACGCCTTTTATGCACGTCACATTGAATATTTTGAGCCTTCTGATTGGTTAACCCTTCTATTGGTGAACAATAAAATGAGTTAGTCTATTGCTGGCTTCCTAGTATACAAAACGACCCAATTGTATATAAATAAAATTTTATTGTCATGGGCTTTTCCCATTTTTTAGGATCCCCTCGTAAATATGTGGCATTGTGGTGTGTGAAGGAATGGGAGGTGACGGATGAGTTCTTGTAGTGAATGGGTAAATTGTAATGTGTGTTTGGGTCGGGATAGTGTTTGGATAGGTATAGGATAGATTACTGAAGACCATCCCAAGTTTCCCTCCCCCCAGTTCGGCCTCGTGCCATAATTTCTGTATAAATTCAGAAATAAATATTGTATACAAAACGCACCCAAAAAACACTGACAATTTCTCCGTAGCTTGCGTAAGAATTTACTGCATGTATCAGATCAGGCCGAAAATGGAGTACTGTTGCCATGTTTGGGCTGGAGCTTCACAGTCTTTTCGTTCCAGTTTTGATAGAGTTCAAAAGTATTTCCAACTCCTTGTTGGACAATGATTGATTTCCACTATCCAACCCCCCTCTCATATGCAGAAGGTAGTGAGTCTCTCTCTCTCTCTCTCTCTCTCTCTCTCTCTCTCTCTCTCTCTCTCTGCTATTTCGCTAGTAACAAGGAAGTGCTCGGACGAACTGCATCAACTGATTCCACCAGGTCTGATCTCGGCTAGGACCCATTGTGCTACTTACATCGCAGCAAACCACGAGATACTAGATTGGCAACTAGGTCCCACCCTTTTACAGTTAAACAGATAAAGTGTAACCGTAAATTCTACTCCAACAGCTTCTTTTCTCGCGCTTCCCGCCTATGGAACTCCCTTCCACAAGTCTGCTTTCCCGACAGCTACAATATCCAGGTGTTTAAATGTAGGGTCAATAGACACCTCCTATCACACTAACTCCCAATTATTCTCAGAACACTCTCATCTACCCAACCCCCATTCTCGGTATCCTTACCCGCCTATCACCCACCCTCTGACATTTCCTATATTTAATCATCCTTTCTCCACTCTATGTAGCCCCCTGCGCAGTAGTGGCAGTGACATGCCTTGCTCGGGGTGAAACGCTTATATATATAAAAAAAAAAAACTTTCTCCCCCTATTCCATCGGCGTGAAGCTTCTTCCTGTGAACTACTGCTCTGTGTAAGCGACTCCTAAGAGGATATTTTCCTGATCACTAAAATCTTAACCTGTTCAAGGATATAGTGATCCATTATCTTTCCCCAACTTTATGCATCAACTGCCTCCCGCTTTATTCCTCTAACTCGTCTATCAGCTCACGGGCCTTTTACAGGTTGAATCTCGCTGTATTTTTTTTCTTTTCAAATCTTTTCTGCTTTCTTGCTTTCCTGTCAACTTTGATCTTGAAAAATTTAAATAATTTTCCAATAATTATCCTCTGTTAATGCATATTCTTTTATTGCTTTTCATTCCTAATTATTCCTTTTTCTGTAGCTACAAGGTAACCAAAAAGTTCCGTCCGTTTTTTGATTAGTCATTGAATGAAGTTGAAATATATAAAAAATGCGTGTAGCAATTGTTTTCAAATACGGACAGCCGGGAGTAGGGACATCAGTCAGTCAGTTAAGTGCCATACGTGATACACGCTTGGGCGATCATGTCTCGAAAGAGACATGACTGACTGGGCAGAAGATTATCCCGCAGTAGGTTGCCATTGCTTTCTGCGGTAGACTGGTTGCTGACCAAGGCTATAGAACCCAATCTGTCCTGCTATTTAACCCATAACTGGAAGGAAGAGCCGGATTAATACCTTTCCCAAGGGTATTTGCGCATAAATGAATACAATGGATTCAACTGGAATCACGCGCACGCTGCCCGTCCATCAGTTATAAGCCGGACAGCTGTGAGAAGGATGGAAGTGTCTAGAGATCTCGTTCGGGGCTGTTTGCTTTACGACTTCAAAGTGGGCTTATCAGCAGCTGCATCCAGTCGCCGCATATGTCAATCGTTTGCGGATAGTGCTGTGGATGAACGTACTGCAAGGCGTTGGTTTCGAAAATTCAAGTCTGTAGATTTGTCTCTCCATAATGAGCCTCGCAGTGGACGACCACAGGTCTTGAATGAAGGCGGCCATTGAAGAGGACATTGAAGAAACAGTTGGACTTCACCTGCACCGCCTTAGTAAGACGTACAAACTGAGCCAGTGGGTTCCACAAACGCTATTGGAGGTCTACATGGGACAACAAGTGGCAGCCTGCGTATCGCTGCTTTCTCGCCACCGTACCGCATCCTTATTCAATCGAGTGCTTACCAGTGATGAAAAGTGGGTTCTGTACGAAACTCCCAAGAGTTCCAGACATTGGTTGTCTCCTCACACCGCAAGACCGCCTATGCACCCACGCAAGATTATGTTTTGTGTCAGGTCGTCAAGTGGTTCATTATGAACTGCTACCAACGGGCCGAACGGCCACTGGGGACCTATACTTGCAGCATTTGAAACGTGTGCAACAGGCATTGCGCCAGAAGGAGCCAGCACTGGTGAATCGCAAAGGTGTGCTTTTCCTCCAAAGCAATGCCAGGCTGCATGTCGCACGAGTGGTCAGGAATACCATACAACAAATTGGGTGGGAGACTTTGTACCATCCACCTTATTCACCTGACCTTGCGCCATCCGATTACCACCTCTTCCACTCCCTGGATAATCATCTTCGTGGGAAATCCTTCACAAATGAAGCAGACTAGCGCAAAGCACTCGCGGACTTCTTTGCGTCAAAACCCCCCTAGTTCTACCTCAAGGGCATTGAACGGCTGGAGACACGTTGGCAGAAGGTGCTGGATGCCGATGGCGATTACTTCGAAGACTAAACCTAAATTACACATACCGTGAAGCGTTTTTTTTCTTTAAAAATGGACAGAACTTTTTTTGGTTACCATGTATATCGCCTTGATTGGAGTGAAATGATTCTTTCAAAAATTATTGATGTTGAACCCGATAAATCAAAATGTAGAGTCACATCAACATAGGGCAACCAGTAAGAATCAGTTGGCGCTAATCAGTACTAAAAGTCAAGGTGCCTCTACATATATACTAAATATGCACACACACACACACACACACACACACACACACACACACACACACACACATACACATATACATTAAAAAACACACTGGAAACACACACACACACACAGATACATAGATATATATGTATATATGCATGCATGTGTTTGCGTATATGTGCGTATTACAGGAATATTTACATGTTTGAGGGCTTATGGCCTATCACGTTGAATACACCGGTTCTCGCTCGATCACCGAAGTTAAGCAACATTGAGCCTGGTCAGTACTTAGATGGGTGACCGCTTGGAAATACTAGGTGCTGTAAGCGTTTGGTGACTGTTGTGCGTTGTGGTGCAGTGGATATCGGCTCGGAAAGAGAAATCTGTGAGCCGAGTTCGAATTCCAGTTGAATACCCTGCATTCACTTAAGCAATGGTATCCTTGGGAATGGTATTAATCTGTCCCTTCCCTCCAGTTATGGGTTAAATAACAAGGGTAGGACTTGGGGACCCTGCCATTAAAAACAAATCCCAATGAATCTTGATACTCGAAAAGAAAAAAGGATTTCTAGACACAAAATTTTTTTTTATATAAACACAACAATAAATTGTTGAAAGAAAAAGGTATTACCAGCAATAACTAAAATTTAGTTGGCAATAAATATGCCATAAAAACCAAAAAAAAAGTTTGAGTAGATAGATAGATATTGGACATATTATCAGAAACCGCCGTATATCGACTATCTATAGAGAGCGCACGTCTATGCCCATACGTGTGTAGGTAGTGTGGGCTACTTGAGGACGGTGGAAGAAGAATACGAAGCCATAATCCCTGCGTGAGGAATTGCCCGCTCGCAGAATTCGAAATATGATTTCCACCCTTTAAAGCATTCATCTCTCTGATGTCGGAGTTAATCAAGTTTTACAACGTCCAATTAAGTTTGAATTGTAAATATAGAGTCCGACAAATGTCTTCACTTTTCTGCTCCAAAGTTGGGAAGACATACGACTGTGCCATTCCAGGTCGCCCCGGGTAACTAACAACAACGAACACAAATACATTTGACCGCCAAGAAAAGGGAAAACAACGGCAAGTCGAAAAACAAAACGCCTCTGGACTTTCAGTATTTTCTTTGATAAATAAATAGTATTTCATTATGTTTATATTAATTTGAAACGAACTGGAAAATGCATCACCTATGATGAATGATTATATATATATATATATATATATATATATATATATATGAAATGAATTGTTTGAACATTATATTTATCGATACTCGTATTTAAGTAGATATTCTGTTTCTTAATTAATCAGTATTATATATTTATATCTACTGGCCTGATTATTTCACGATAAATTTTTATAAATTTTTATAAGTTTTGTTAAATTTCGTTAATTTCCATAACGTGTTTACATTTGTTGACATTACGATACATTTCAGAGCAGATATGGTTGTTACGATGAATCGAAAATTGTGTTATATAGGCTTGGTTAAAACCTCGTTTAGACTGGAGGTCATTCGTGGTCGAGCGGTCTAAGACGTTGCCAGATCAAAAGTTATCTTCCCCTATGTAGATAGGGGTCGCCGGTTCGAATCTTACCGAATGACACACATTTTCGTAATAAAAATGTATCGTTAATAATCAGGCCGGTAGAAGTAAATATATAATACTGTTTAATTACAAAACAGAATATCTACTTAAATACGAGTATCGATAAAAAATAATGTTCAAACAATTCATTTCAAATTGTCGGTTGTTTATAACCAAGTTTCGTTAAAATTCGTTAATTTCCGTAATATATATATAGAGAGAGAGACAGACAGACAAGTTTTGTTGATTTAATTTATGTAAATTTTTTTTCATATCGTCTGATAAGCTATACTAACTATAAATAAGATGAAAATATACTAAAATAATTAATAAATACCAATATATCTACAAAAAGATCTTAGCAAAAAATTAAGTTAATCATATACTATTCTAAATCCAGTATATCCAACTCACTCATACGCAACGACTCTTCTCCTCCGGTTTAGCGATTTGAAAAAAAAATGTAGTCTACAAATTCAAGTTCCCTTTGGAAGATTGTACCTCCAACGATTAAACAATATTTATGTTGGCCACACTACAAACCTTCGTTTAAACCGAAGGACAAAAGATCTAAGACGTGCAATATCACTTGGTGCCTCCACTATGTGGACAGCGCAGGTTCGAATCCTGCTGAATGACACGCATTTTCGAAACAAAAATTTATCGTAAATAATCAGGCCAGTAGAAAAAAATATATATAAATTGTTTGATTATAAACAGAATATCCACTTAAATACGAGTATCGATCAAAAATAATGTTCAAACAAATCATTTTAAATATATATATATATGCCATGCGTGATACACGCTTGACGATCATGTCTGGAAAGAGACGTAACTGACTGATCTATAAATTCATTCATCATCCGTTACACCCAATGGTGTGTAGGGCAGGAACAAAGCTTCTCCACCTCTGTTTATCTTGGGCCAGACTAGTCAATGAACCCCAAGAGTACTGCATGGCTTTCATCTCGTTCTTCACCGTATTTCTCCATGTCGTTCTTGGTTTTCCCCTCTTTCTTTTGCCATCTGGGGTCCAGTGCAGTGCTCTTCTTGTGATTGACTGTGGATCTTTCCGGAGCACATGCCCAATCCATCTCCACCGCCTTCTTGTAATGATGGTGCCCATGTTCTCTTGTTTGCATCTCCTCAACAGGTCTTCATTGGTGATCTTCTCTGGCCAAAATATTCTCAGTATTCGTCGGAGGCATATGGTGTGAAAGGATCGTAGTTTGGCGAGATCCGGCTTAGTCATTCTCCAGCACTCAGATCCGTAGAGGACAGTAGATACAACACAGCTCTGGTATAGCTTGATGATGTACTTTGTTGATCTCCAGATGTTACCCATTTCCTTAAACACACTCCTGGCTTTGCCCAGTCTGCTTTGAATATCCTCTTTCGTGCGAAAAGAAAAAATGTAAATTAAAATCAGTACAAAAGAGAAATGTTTACATTAAAATATCTGGTCAAAATATATTCTTTTCCTCACAAGATCAGATTTTTTTTTATCGAGTTCAACCCATGCAAAGCCGTAAAGCTAATGACACACAAAGGATACTGGAGCTGGAAGAGTTACAAAAAGAAACATTACTATAGACCAAGTAAAAGAAAATTAATCAGGAAGACAGTAGATAATGATTGACATTGCATTTGAATTTACGGAGATTAAAGTTGGCTGGAATGCATGGAGCGAGAAGGGAGTTCCACAAGCGAGAAGTGAGAGAAAAGAACTGTTAGCATAGAATTTATGTGAGTTACAGTCACCATAATACCTCAGAACCTCTATGAAGTCCTAACTAGACCCCATATGTACAATTTTTGTCTGTGGAGAGAGGGAAAACAAATAGCAATTTAAATGAGTATTTAAAATATGTAATAAGCTATTTAAAAGAAACTGAAAAGAATATTAATAATAAAAGTCTCACAATCCTGCATTGTGGGAGAAGTTAACTGGATGAAACTAATAATCCCAAAAGAAAGAAAGAAAGAAAGAAAGAAAGAAAGAAAGAAAGAAAGACATGTTAGGAAAAAATAAAAAATAAACAATTGGCAGGATCAATTAAAGAAAGAAAGAAAGAAAGAAAGAAAGAAAGAAAGAAAGAAAGAAAGACATGTTAGGAAAAAATAATAAATAAACAATTGGCAGGATCAATTGAAAGAAAGAAAGAAAGAAAGAAAGAAAGAAAGAAAGAAAGAAAGAAAGAAAGAAAGACATGTTAGGAAAAAATAAAAAATAAACAATTGGCAGGATCAAATAAAGAAAGAAAGAAAGAAAGAAAGAAAGAAAGAAAGACATGTTAGGAAAAAATAAACAATTGGCAGGATGAAATAAAAGAAAGAGAGAAAGAAAGAAAGAAAGAAAGAAAGAAAGAAAGAAAGAAAGAAAGACATGTTAGGAAAAAATAAAAAATAAACAATTGGCAGGATCAAATAAGAGAAAGAAAGAAAGAAAGAAAAAAAGAAACATTCATCCTAGCACTCAAATACAACAACATTCTAACACAACAAAAAATACAAAATTCATACCCGAAATACGAAAGGCGTCTCGCATCCACCAGTGATCTAACATCCCCGGTCACCTAAATGGAGAGAAAGGGAGGATTAAACTATAGAAAGTGGGGGCAGAAATAAAAGAGGCTAATGAGCTTTCATCCCCTAGCTAAGTAAACTTTGATGAAAGAAACTAATGACAGAAAAGTAATAATAAACTAACCCCATTTTGGACTTGGTTGCCAATGTTCAATCCAGTTAGAATAATATCTTAATACCTAACCGGCATCAAAGTTCTACTCAAAATCGGCTCCACTTACTGGTCAGATGAGCTCACTTTTTGCCAAATTCTGATGGGCATGGGGTCCGTAGCTTTTCCGTCCTAACCTTGATTAATGTTACGAGGATGCATTTATATATAAAAAGTAATAATAATATCTAAAAAAAAAAAGGTTAAAAGTTATATTAAGTACTACTGAGTCCAAATTTTTATTACAAAAAAGGTTTTAATTCATGAAGTAGTTGTTAATTAGAGAAATTAGAAATAGAACGTTTGGAAGATGCTAGAATGTTCGAGTAAAATCTAGAGAATTCGAAAGGATTCTAGAAATATGCAAATTAGGTGTTAGCCCCTATAAAAATAGGTTTTGGGTAGAGAATAGTTAGTTGTTAAAAGGATTTGCTGACATTATCAACTCCGATCTGATTCAGGATTTGTATATCCAACCGAAAGAATCTCTACAAAAAGCTGCCGACCAAGTAAAACCTGAAAGAGAACCTCATGGAACTAAATGGGTAAACAGATTTTTTAACTTTTTCATTGACCAAACTAATAATTATTCTTTCTATACACATTTGAGGATTTCCAAAAAAGTATAGCACTTAGACTACTTCGCTAGCTTAACTGGGTAAAGATACTTGGCACAACTTCCTTCTCCTTAGTAACACTTACCAGTAAACTCTACGTATCTGTTTTGAATGCAAAAATTGTAAAATTGTATATATTCTATTTTGTGTTTATCGTAAATTAAATATTTGTCTGTAATTTACTCTGAGTTTTGGTTATTCATTTTTTCTTCTTTTGTTACAACTTATAACATGTAACACTAAGCTGATGCTTAAAGAACAACATCAGTTGGGAAGAGGTAAGCTTCTTGCCCCCATAGAATTCTTTCTAACATGTCGTCCATATTTCGGCTCTCATAACGCCTAGCAGGCAAAACAATACAGTGTCCCGCCTACTTCAACGACGGTACCACAATGCAACAGTCAGAACTGACCTCGAGGACGAAAATCCTTCCGTGCATCATGCGAACCATGATATATTTAATAACACGACCATCAGGACTACGACCCTGCAATGTAAGAAGGTGCCATCCAGTGTCTTCCCCGTACCATCACAGCGAACGCAGTTTGGAAAATTTTCCTAGCTCACTGAACAAAGTCATCTGCCGACTGAGAGGGCTACTCAAATCACCCAGTCGCTCAAGACTATAGCGAGCCTCTTGCATCGTCTATTAGATCATCTTGAATGGATCCCCTCATTAACGCTTAATATAATTCCCTACGGGACAATGCGTGGACGTTGAAGAGGCAATCTGTTGCCCCTAATAGGTGTTTCAGAGCAATCCGGAGTTCACTATAGAAGAAGCACTTGATTTGCGGTAAACGGTGTTCCTCTTCCTCGCACGAGTACTTATATCTGAGGGATGAGAATTTCTTACGTACATCTTACTTCCAGAATCCCCCCACCATGTGATTGTTGACTCATTCGATCTAGGAACCCGATGCGAAGCGTATGTTGACGAATCTCAACGCTACCCAGACAGCCTTCAAAAAGGTGGAGGCAACAGATCTCTCGAAGTTATTTGTGGGTCTTGCCTCCCCAGAAGAAAGATAACAAGACGGTAAAGACGAATCGGGTAGATGGGCGAGGCACCTACCTCCGTCCTCCCATTTAAAGAAAGATTCATCCTAGACCAGAGACGAACTGTGACCTCGGCCTTCCGAACAATTAATTTCCAATAGGAAATCGAAACTGAACCAGACGCCGAGTATCATGATCTGCCTGTCCGCCGAGAGAAACTCTCTTCCACGAGCCCCAACCACAAGCCATCAGATTTATCGCGGCTGATTTTGGCCGCTGCCGCCGTCTCGTGCTTTCTGCCTCGTATTCCTCTTTGTCAATCACGGCTTTGCTCGACACAATAACCAAAACGTCGTCACCATAGGTGGAGTACCTGGCCGAGGTGGTAGAGAAATTCATAGTATGACAGGATTCGTCTTTAACTTCCGAAGAAAAGGCTCGAATGCAAGAAAGTACAGCAAAGACAAAAGAAAGCAACCATAAGGAATGAAGCGGGACAATACGAAAGATTCCGGTCGAGCCCCATTCATTTAGTATCTAGAAGGATAACTGCTTTGGGATAACAGGAGCTTCATTATCGACTTTTTTTTTTAATCATATCACCCCGAGCAAGGCGGTAACGCCACTGATGTGCAGGGGGCTACGTAAGAGTGAAAAGATTGGAAGAGAGAAAGAAAGCCGGAAACCACATCCTAAACAGGAAACAAGGGATGAGCCTCTTCACCCGTTCATTAGACGTGGGTGGAGTGTGAACCGGGCGTTGCTCAACGATCGAGCGCACCATGTCAAGGTTGCCTTTATAGTCAGCTTGTAAGCTTGGATGCGCAGGTGGTGTAATGGATAATGACTCGGAAATGTTAATCAGAGAGCAAAGCTCCAATTCCAGTTGGGTTCGTTATATTTATTCACTTTCGCGCAAATAACCTTAGGAAAGGTAAGAATCCACCTATTCTCCCCGTAGCTATGGATTAATTAGGTAAACATGTATCACTAACCAAAAAATAAATCAATTGCAATCTAAAAAGATATTATCTGACTTTAAATAACCAACAAATGCATGATATAATGTAGAAAATTAATCATCAATCAGTCAGAAATTGATAAGAAAAATATAGAATCAGGAATCTTTAAAACTTATATAATGTAACCTTCTCCACTTTCAACATCTGGTTTGGCTAACCGCCCCGACACACTCATATTTTTTTATATTTTATATTTTGTAATCAAAAGATAAACTAGTAAAAATTACTAGTAATGATACTGCTCCATTTGAAACACTTAACACTATTAATTCCACGTATGCACAATGTAACACTTATTAAGAAACACTTAACACTATTAATTCCACGTATGCACATTGTAACACTTATTAAGAAACACTTAACACTATTAATTCCACGTATGCACAATGTAACACTTATTAAGAAACACTTAACACTATTAATTCCACGTATGCACAATGTAACACATATTAAGAAACACTTAACACTATTAATGCCACGTATGCACATTGTAACACTTATTAAGAAACACTTAACACTATTAATTCCACATATGCACAATGTAACACTTATTAAGAAACACTTAACACTATTAATTCCACCTATGCACAATGTAACACTTATTAAGAAACACTTAACACCAATAATCCCACGTATGCACAATGTAACACTTATTAAGAAACACTTAACACTATTAATTCCACGTATGCACAATGTAACACTTACTAAGAAACACTTAACACAATTAATTCAATGCATGCACAATGTAACACTTATTAAGAAACACTTAACACTATTAATTCCACGGTGCAATGTAACACTTATTAAGAAACACTTAACACAATTAATTCCACGTATGCACAATGTAACACTTATTAAGAAACACTTAACACTATTAATTCCACGTATGCACAATGTAACACTTACTAAGAAACACTAACACAATTAATTCCACGTATGCACAATGTAACACTTATTAAGAAACACTTAACACTATTAATTCACGTATGCACAATGTAGTCATATATAATAAAACACTAATACTCATTAATTCCACGTATGCACAATGTAACACTTATTAAGAAACACTTAACACTATGCATTCAATGTATGCACAATGTAACACTTACTAAGAAACACTTAACACTATTAATTCCACGTATGCACAACAACACTTACTAAGAAACACTTAACACTATTAATTCCATGTATGTACAATGCAATACTTATTAAGAAACACTTAACACTATTAATTCCACCTATGTACAATGTAACACTTATTAAGAAATAATTTAACACTATTAATTCCACGTATGCACAATGTAACACATATTAAGAACACTTAACACTATTAATTCCACGTATGCACATTGTAACACTTATTAAGAAACACTTAACACTATTAATTCCACGTATGCACAATGTAATACATATTAAGAACACTTGGACACTATTAATTCCACTAAGTGCAACAACAACACTTATTAAGAAACACTTACATCATTAATTCCACGTATGCACAATGTAACACATATTGAAACACCTCTAACACTAATTCCACGTATGCACATTGTGTCAATTTATTAAGAAACACACTTAACACTATTAATTCCACATATGCACAATGTAACACTTATTAAGAAACACTTAACACTATTAATTCCACCTATGCACAATGTAACACTTAAGCTGTTGAAACACTTAACACTATTAATTCCACGTATGCACAATGTAACACCTCTATTAAGAAACACTTAACACTATTAATTCCACGTATGCACAATGTAACACTTACTAAGAAACACTTCTTAACACAATTAATTCCACGTATGCACAATGTAACACTTATTAAGAAACACTTAACACTATTAATTCCACGTATGCACAATGTAACACTTATTAAGAAACACTTAACACAATTAATTCCACGTATGCACAATGTAACACTTATTAAGAAACACTTAACACTATTAATTCCACGTATGCACAATGTAACACTTACTAAGAAACACTTAACACAATTAATTCCACGTATGCACAATGTAACACTTATTAAGAACACTTTAACACAATTAATTCCACGTATGCACAATGTAACACTTATTAAGAAACACTTAACACTATTAATTCCTAAATGTATAACAATGTAACACTTATTAAGAAACACTTAACACTATTAATTCTACGTATGCACAATGTAACACTTATTAAGAAACACTTAACACTATTAATCAATACAAACATTAACAACACTTAAAAGTATTAAGAAACACTTAACACTATTAATCAAGCATGCACAATGTAACACTTATTAAGAAACACTTAACACTATTAATTCCACCTATGCACAATGTAACACTTATTAAGAAACACTTAACACTATTAATTCCACCTATGCACAATGTAACACTTATTAAGAAACACTTAACACTATTAATTCCACGTATGCACAATGTAACACTTATTAAGAAACACTTAACACTATTAATTCCATTGGAAAATAATGTAAATAATTTTAATACAAGAAACACTTAACACTATTAATTCCACGTATGCACAATGTAACACTTACTAAGAAACACTTTTAACACTATTAATTCCACGTATGCACAATGTAACACTTATTAAGAAACACTTAACACTATTAATTCCACGTATGCACAATGTAACACTTATTAAGAAACACTTAACACTATTAATTCCACGTATATACAATGTAACACTTACTAAGAAACACTTAACACTATTAATTCCACGTATGTACAATGGGCACACTTATTAAGAACACTTAACACTATTAATTCCACGTATGCACAATGTAACACTTATTAAGAAACACTTAACACTATTAATTCCACGTATGCACAATGTAACACTTATTAAGAAACACTTAACACTATTAATTCCACGTATGCACAATGTAACACTTACCAAGAAACACTTAACACGCTATTCCATGTATGCACAATGTATCAATTTATTAAGAAACACTTAACACTATTAATTCCACGTATGCACAATGTAACACTTACTAAGAAACACTCAACACTATTGATTCCACGTATGCACAATGTAACACTATACTGGTTAAACACTTAACACTATTAATTCCACGTACGTACAATGTAACACTACTAAGAACACTTAACACTATTAATTCCACGTATGCGTACAATGTAACACTTACTAAGAAACACTTAACACTATTAATTCCAATGTATGCACAATGTAACACTTATTAAGAAACACTTAACACTATTAACTTACGTATGCAATGGTAACACTTACCAAGAACATTTAACACTATTAATTCCACGTATGCACAATGTAACACATATTAAGAAACACTCAACACTATTAATTCCACGTATGCACAATGTAACACTTACCAAGAAACACTTAACACTATTAATTCCACGTATGCACAATGTAACACTTACTAAGAAACACTTAACACTATTAATTCCACGTATGCACAATGTAACACTTACTAAGAAACACTTAACACTATTAATTCCACGTATGCACAATGTAACACTTACTAAGAAACACTTAACACTATTAATTCCACGTATGCACAATGTAACACTTATTAAGAAACACTTAACACCATTAATTCCACGTGGTGCACAACAACACTTACTAAGAAACACTTAACACTATTAATTCCACGTATGCACAATGTAATGACTACTAAGAAACACTTAACACTATTAATTCCACGTATGCACAATGTAACACTTATTAAGAAACACTTAACACTATTAATTCCACCTATGCACAATGTAACACTTTATTACAAAACTTAACACTATTAATCTTAATGCATGCACAATGTAACACTTATTAAGAAACACTACACTTATTAATTCCACGTATGCACAATGTAACACTTATTAAGAAACATTTAACACTATTAATTCCACGTATGCACAATGTAACACTTACTAAACACTTAACACTATTAATTCCACGTATGCACAATGTACATTTACTAAGAAACACTTAACACTATTAATTCCACGTATTGCAATAAATGTAACACTTACTAAGAAAACACTTAACACTATTAATTCCACGTATGCACAATGTAACACTTATTAAGAAACACTTAACACTATTAATTCCATGCACAATGTAACACTTATTAAGAAATACTAATAATTAATAATTCCACGTATGCACAATGTACACTTACTAAGAAACACTTAACACTATTAATTCCACGTATGCACAATGTAACACTTACTACACAGCGACTAACACTATTAATTCCACGCGCAATGTAACACTTGTTATTAAAACACTTAACACTATTAATTCCACGTATGCACAATGTAACACTTTATTAAGCAAATATTTCACACTATTAATTCCACGCGCATGTCGTGTAACACTTACTAAGAAACACTTAACACTATTAATTCCACGTATGCACAATGTAACACTTCTATCAAGAAACACTTAACACTATTAATTCCACGTATGCAAAGCCAATGTAACACTTATTAAGAAACATCCTAATAATAAAGTAATTCCACGTGTGTATGCACAATGTAACACTTATTAAGAAACACTTAATACTATTAATTCCACGCAAGTAACGTAATACTTACTACAAAACATTTAACACTATTAATTCCACGTATGCACAATGTAACACTTACTAAGAAACACTTAACATTATTAATTCACCATAAGCAATGTAACACTTATTAAGAAACACTTAACACTATTAAATTTAATGTATGCACAATGTAACACTATTAAGAAACACTTAACACTATTAATTCCACGTATGCACAATGTAACACTTACTAAGAAACACTTAACACTATTAATTCCACGCATACAACAACACTTACTACAAAGAAACACTTAACACTATTAATTCCACGTATGCACAATGGTACACTTATTAAGAAATATCAACAACAATAATTCGCCGTATGTCAATGTAAATACACTTATTAAGAAACACTTAATACCGTATTAATTCAATACACGTGCACAACAAACACTACTTAAAACACTTAACACCTATTAATTCCACCGGTGTACAGCAGTAACAATTATTAAGAAGACTAACACTATTAATTCAATAATAAATAATGTGTGGTAATACTTATTGGGATATAAAATAACTAATAATTATTGGACCAACAAAAGGGCACAAATGTAACACTTATTAAGAAACACGAATAATTAATAACTCATTGCAGGTAACAACAAGCACCAAGAAACACCAATACCACGAATTGCATGGCAATACCCAAAGGACTTCTGCTGGTAGAAATACCCAGACTGCTTGTCAATCTCATGTATACACAAATGTAACACTATTAAGTAAAAGCATCAATACCATTAATTGCAGCACAATGGATTTTTATTATGTTCACTAATACAATTCAATGGTATGCAATGCAATACTTATACAATACCTAATGGATACCCTAATGTATGTACAATGTACACTTATTAAGAAACACTTCTATTGATTACACATCTCATGTATGCAGTTACAATGGTAAATACTATTAAGAATATTATAATAATTATTACTCCTATTGTATGCAGCACACAATAAATAATAATTACACAAGGAAATATCACATATTATTACCCTAATGTAAAATAATGCAATACTTATTATAGTATTACTTAATACCCACACACTCCACCTATATAACAAAATACTTAAAGAAACACTTATTACTTATTATCCTGCACATGTACAATGTAACACTTATTAAGAAACACTTACCACTTCACATCTGTATAAAATAAAGGTAACACTTATTAAGAAACACTTTTAACACCATATTAATTCTACGTATGCACATAAATGTAATACTTACATAAAACAATAATTATTAATTAATGTATGCACAATGTACCATAATAATACCTAATACCACATCACGTATGTAGCTAATACAATACTGCTGTTAAAATAATTAACAATACATCTAATGGTACAATGTAAAATACCCATACAACATCAACACTATTAAATTCATCACCATACAACAGTAATACCATTAATAAAGACCAATACTCATTAATTCCACAAGGGGCAATGTAACACTTTATTACAAACACTGTCATTTGGTTAATTTCACCTATGCACAATGTAGCACTTTATTAATAAAACACTTAACACTATTAATTCCATGTACGTAATAATGTAACACTATTAATAAAACACCGAATATTTCGTTATTAATTCGGACATGCATTAACAAAATACCGAGTCTATTAAGAAACACTAATATTTGTTAATTCTATGCACAATGTAACATTTATTAACAGAAATACCATTATTAATTCTACCTATAACAATGTAACACTTATTAAGAACACTAACACTATTAATTCCACGTATGCACAACAACACTGACATGTTAACACTTAATACCATTAATTCCACCATGCACAATGTAACACTTATTAAGAAATGACTTTTAATACGTTTTAATTCCACTATGCAATACACCAACACTATTAAAATATCTTTAACACCAGTTAATTCAATACAACAATGTAACACTTTAATAAGAAACACTTAATACCATTAATTCATGACATATTGTAAATGTAACACTTGATGAAACTACTAATATCATTAATTTAATGCATGTACAACAACACTTATTAAGAAACACCGAAAATTAATACCCCACTTGTATTAAATGTAATATTACCTCTATTAAGAAATTGATTAACACCACAATTTGTTGCATAAAATAAATACTAACACTTTGCTAAGAAACACTTAACACTATTAATTCTGTCGTATGCACACAATGTAATATCATTAAGAAACACTTAACACTATTAATTACCTATAAAATAATGTAAATACTAGTTAAGAAACACTTACCATTAATTCTTATATATATACGCATATCATAATACTTATTAAGAAATAATTTTAATAATATTAATTCTATTGCAGTAATAATGTAAATACTTTAATAAACATTTACACGGTTAATTTTAATAAAAATTAAAATATTTATATAAATATTAACACTATTAATTTTATTAAAAATAATGTAATACTTATTAAGAAATACTTAATACGTTTATACTCCATAAAAATAATGTAATAATTATGAAAGAATATTTAACACTATTAATTCACTTATGTAACAATGTAAATACTTTATTAAAAACACTATCACTATTAATTCCAATGTACAACAATGTAACACTTATTAAACACTTAATGATTTATTAATTAACAAAAATAATGGTGTAACACTTATTAAGAAATAATTTAATATTATTAATTCCGCTATATAATAAATGTAATATTTTATTATAACACTAATAATATTATTAATTAATAATAATAAATGCAGAAGACTTCTTATTAAAAATACTTTTATTATTAATCGTGTATAAAAAATAATAAAATACTTATTAATAAATACTTTAATACTAATAATTCACGTATGTATAACAACACTTATTAATAAATATTCTATTATTTTATTAATTCCCCCACCTATGTAATAATATAACACTTGTTAAGTAAAATACTTAACACTATTAATTCCACGTATGGTCAATGTATTGACTTATTAAGAAACACTTAACACTATTAATTCCACTGCAATAAATGTAACACTATTAAGAAAACATTTAACACTATTAATTCCACGCGTAATGTAACACTTATTATGTTAATTGTCAATTTTATTAATTCAATGCATAAAAATAATGTAACACTTATTAAGAACACTAATAATATTAATCTTACTGCATGCACAATGTAATACCTCTTATTAAGAAACACTGAATACTATTGAATTCACCAGCGCAAATAATGTAACACTTAATAAGAAACACTTAACACTATTAATTCCATGCATGCACAATGTGTAGGGGTGTCGCATCAAGGTAAAACCACTAACACTATTAATTCCACGTATGCACAATGTAACACTTATTAAGAAACACTTAACACTATTAATCACCATATGCATAATGTAACACTTATTAAGAAACACTTAACAATTTTTTGCTTAACGCACGTAAAAATAAAAATGGTAACACTTAGTTAAGAAACACTTAACACTATTAATTCCGTTATATGCACAATGTAACACTTATTAAGAAACACTTAACACTATTAATTCCACGTATGCACAATGTAACACTTATTAAGAACACTTAACACTATTAATTCCACGTAAGGTAATAATGTAACACTTATTAAGAAACACTTAACACTAATTCCACATATGCACAATGTAACACTTATTAAGAAACACTTAACACTATTAATTCCACGTATGCACAATGTAACACTTATTAAGAAACACTTAACACTATTAATTCCACGTATGCACAATGTAACACTTATTAAGAAACACTTAACACTATTAATTCCACGTATGCACAATGTAACACTTATTAAGAAACACTTAACACTATTAATTCCACGTATGCACAATGTAACACTTATTAAGAAACACTTAACACTATTAATTCCATTGTATGCACAATAACACTTATTAAGAAACACTTAATACTATTAATTCACGTATGCAACAATAAAATACTTTATTAAGAAACACTTAACACTATTAATTCCAATTTTATGCACAATGTAAGACTTATTAAGAAACACTTAACACTATTAATTCCACGTATGCACAATGTAACACTTATTAAGAAACACTTAACACTATTAATTCCATACATGCACAATGTAACACTTATTAAGAAACACTTAACACTATTAATTCCACGTATGCACAATGTAACACTTATTAAGAAACACTTAACACTATTAATTCCACGTATGCACAATGTAACACTTATTAAGAAACACTTTAACACTATTAATTCCACGTATGTACAATGTATTACTTATTAAGAAACACTTAACACTATTGTCCACGTATGCACAACGCGCATCGACAATAAAACACTTAACACTATTAATTCCACGTATGCACAATGTAACACTTATTAAGAAACACTTAACACTATTAATTCATATGCACAATGTAACACTTATTAAGAAACACTTAACACTATTAATTCCACGTATGCACAATGTAACACATATTAAGAAAAACACTTAACACTATTAATTCCATGTATGCACAATGTAACACCGTATTAAGAAACACTTAACACTATTAATTCCACGTATGCACAATGTAACACTTATTGAAACACTTAACATTATTAATTCCACGTATATTAAATAACACTTATTAAGAAACACTAACACTATTAATTCCACGTATGCACAATGTAACACTTATTAAGAAACACTTAACACTATTAATTCCACGTATGCACAATGTAACACTTATTAAGAAAAACAATTAACACTATTAATTTACCGCATGCACAATGTAACACTTATTACAAAACACTTAACACTATTAATTCCACGCATGCACAATGTAACACTTATTAAGAAACACTTTTAACACTATTAATTCCACATATGCACAATGTAACACTCTATTAAGAAAACACTTAACACTTATTAATTCCACGTATGCACAATGTAACACTTATTAAGAAACACTTAACACTATTAATCTCACGTAAGCTGTAATAATGTAATAATTATTAGTTAAAACACTTAACACTATTAATTCCACGTATGCACAATGTAACACTTATTAAGAAACACTTAACACTATTAATTCCACGTATGCACAATGTAACACTTATTAAGAAACACTTAACACTAATAATTCCACGTATGCACAATGTAACACTTATTAAGAAACACTTAACACTATTAATTCCACGTATGCACAATGTAACACTATTAAGAAACACTTAACACCATATTAATTCCACGTATGCACAATGTGTAACACTTATTAAGAAACACTTAACACTATTAATTTTAATGCATGTACAATGTAACACTTTATTAAGAAACACTTAACACTATTAATTCCACATGCACAAATACTTATTAAGAAACACTTACTATTAATTCCAGCTATATGCACAATGTAACACATATTAAGAAACACTTAACACTATTAATTCCAGCCATGCACAATGTAACGCTTATTAAGAAACACTTAACATTATTAATTCCACGTATGCACAATGTAACACTTATTAAGAAACACTTAACACTATTAATTCCACGTATGCACAATGTAACACTTATTAAGAAACACTTAACACTATTAATTCCACGTATGCACAATGTCACACTTATTAAGAAACACTTAACACTATTAATTCCACATATGCACAATGTAACACTTATTAAGAAACACTTAACACTATTAATTCCACGTATGCACAATGTAACACTTATTAAGAAACACTTAACACTATTAATTCCACGTATGCACAATGTAACACTTATTAAGAAACACTTAACACTATTAATTCCACGTATGCACAATGTAACACTTATTAAGAAACACTTAACACTATTAATTCCACGTATGTACAATGTAACACTTATTAAGAAACACTTAACACTATTAATTCCACATATATACAATGTAACACTTATTAAGAAACACTTAACACTATTAATTCCACGTATGCACAATGTAACACTTATTAAGAAACACTTAACACTATTAATTCCACGTATGTACAATGTAACACTTATTAAGAAACACTTAACACTATTAATTCCACGTGTGCACAATATAACACTTATTAAGAAACACTTAACACTATTAATTCCACGTATGTACAATGTAACACTTATTAAGAAACTCTTAACACTATTAATTCCACTTATGTACAATGTAACACTTATTAAGAAACACTTAACACTATTAATTCCACGTATGCACAATGTAACACTTATTAAGAAACACTTAACACTATTAATTCCACTTATGCACAATGTAACACTTATTAAGAAACACTTAACACTATTAATTCCACGTATGCACAATGTAACACTTATTAAGAAACACTTAACACTATTAATTCCACGTATGTACAATGTAACACTTATTAAGTAACACTTAACACTATTAATTCCACGTATGCACAATGTAACACTTATTAAGAAACACTTAACACTATTAATTCCACGTATGCACAATGTAACACTTATTAAGAAACACTTAACACTATTAATTCCATGTATGCACAATGTAACACTTATTAAGAAACACTTAACACTATTAATTCCACGTATGCACAATGTAACACTTATTAAGAAACACTTAACACTATTAATTCCACGTATGCACAATGTAACACTTATTAAGAAACACTTAACACTATTAATTCCACGTATGCACAATGTAACACTTATTAAGAAACACTTAACACTATTAATTCCACGTATGTACAATGTAACACTTATTAAGAAACACTTAACACTATTAATTCCACTTATGTACAATGTAACACTTATTAAGAAACACTTAACACTATTAATTCCACGTATGCACAATGTAACACTTATTAAGAAACACTTAACACTATTAATTCCACGTATGTACAATGTAACACTTATTAAGAAACACTTAACACTATTAATTCCACGTGTGCACAATGTAACACTTATTAAGAAACACTTAACACTATTAATTCCACGTATGTACAATGTAACACTTATTAAGAAACACTTAACACTATTAATTCCACGTATGTACAATGTAACACTTATTAAACACTTAACACTATTAATTCCACTTATATACAATGTAACACTGATAAACATAACACTATTAATTCCACGTACGCACAATGTAACACATGATAAGAAACATAACACTAGTAATTCCACGTATGTACAATGTAACATATTAAAAACATAACACTATTAATTCCATACATGTACAATGTAACACTTATTAAAGAAACACTTAACTCTAATTCCACGTATGCACAATGTAACACTTATTAAACACTTAACACTATTAATTCCACGTATGTACAATGTAACACTTATTAAGAAACAATTAACACTATTAATTCCACTTATGTACAATGTAACACATATTAAAAAACACTTAACACTATTAATTCCACGTATGCACAATGTAACACATATTAAGAAACACTTAACACTATTAATTCCACGTACGCACAATGTAACACTTATTAAGTAACATTTAACACTATTAATTCCACTTATATGTACAGTAACCAACACTTATTAAAAAACACTTAACACTATTAATTCCATGTATGCACAATGTAACACTTATTAAAAAAAACACTTAACACTATTAATTCCACGTATACACAATGTAACACTTATTAAGAAACACTTAACACTATTAATTCCACGTATGCACAATGTAACACTTATTAAGAAACACTTAACATATTAATTCCACGTATGTACAATGTAACACTTATTAAGAAACACTTAACACTATTAATTCCACTTATGTACAATGTAACACCAATAAGAAACGCCAACACCTATTAATTCCACGTATGTACAATAATAACACTTATTAGAAACACTTAACACTATTAATTCCACGTATGTACAATGTAACACTTATTAAGAAACACTTAACACTATTAATTCACTTATGTACAATGTAACACTTATTAAGAAACATAACACTATTAATTCCACTTATGTACAATGTAACCTTGTTAAGAAACACTTAACACTATTAATTCCACGTATACTGTGTAACACTTATTAAGAAACACCTTGCCGCTATTAATTCCACGTATGTACAATGTAACACTTATTAGAAACGCCACTATTAATTCACATGTGCACAATGTAACGCCCCCAAACATAACACTATTAATTCCACGTATGTACAATGTAACACTTATTAAACACTTAACACTATTAATTCCACTTATGTACAATGTAACACTTATTAAGAAACACTTAACATAGTAATTCCACTTATACAATGTAACACTTATTAGAAACATAACACTATTAATTCCACGTACGCACAATGTAACACACTTATTAAACACACTTAACACTATTAATTCATTATGTACAATGCCATATTAAAAACACTTAACACTATTAATTCCGCCTTTGTGTAACACTTATTAAAGAAAAACTTAACTCTATTAATTCCACGTATGCACAATGTAACACTTATTAAGAAACACTTAACACTATTAATTCCACGTATGTACAATGTAACACTTATTAAGTAACATTTAACACTATTAATTCCACTTATGTACAATGTAACACTTATTAAGAAACACTTAACACTATTAATTCCACGTATGCACAATGTAACACTTATTAAGAAACACTTAACACTATTAATTCCACGTATGCACAATGTAACACTTATTAAGAAAC
The DNA here is from genome assembly GCA_037127315.1 of Ascarosepion bandense. Classification (NCBI taxonomy): domain Eukaryota; kingdom Metazoa; phylum Mollusca; class Cephalopoda; order Sepiida; family Sepiidae; genus Ascarosepion; species Ascarosepion bandense. The sequence goes on from JBBBDQ010001336.1 coordinate 1,135,456, forward strand.
ACTTAACACTATTAATTCCACGTATGCACAAAGTAACACTTATTAAGAAACACTTAACACTATTAATTCCACGTATGCACAATGTAACACTTATTAAGAAACACTTAACACTATTAATTCCACGTATGCACAATGTAACACTTATTAAGAAACACTTAACACTATTAATTCCACGTACGCACAATGTAACACTTATTAAGAAACACTTAACACTATTAATTCCACGTATGTACAATGTAACACTTATTAAGAAACACTTAACACTATTAATTCCACTTATGTACAATGTAACACTTATTAAGAAACACTTAACACTATTAATTCCACGTATGCGCAATGTAACTCTTATTAAGAAACACTTAACACTATTAATTCCACGTATGCACAATGTAACACTTATTAAGAAACACTTAACACTATTAATTCCACGTATGCACAATGTAACACTTATTAAGAAACACTTAACACCATTAATTCCACGTACGCACAATGTAACACTTATTAAGAAACACTTAACACTATTAATTCCACGTATGTACAATGTAACACTTATTAAGAAACACTTAACACTATTAATTCCACTTATGTACAATGTAACACTTATTAAGAAACACTTAACACTATTAATTCCACGTATGCGCAATGTAACTCTTATTAAGAAACACTTAACACTATTAATTCCACGTATGCACAATGTAACACTTATTAAGAAACACTTAACACTATTAATTCCACGTATGCACAATGTAACACTTATTAAGAAACACTTAACACTATTAATTCCACGTACGCACAATGTAACACTTATTAAGAAACACTTAACACTATTAATTCCACGTATGTACAATGTAACACTTATTAAGAAACACTTAACACTATTAATTCCACTTATGTACAATGTAACACTTATTAAGAAACACTTAACACTATTAATTCCACGTATGCGCAATGTAACTCTTATTAAGAAACACTTAACACTATTAATTCCACGTATGCACAATGTAACACTTATTAAGAAACACTTAACACTATTAATTCCACTCATGCACAATGTAAACAAACAATATGTCATAGGGAATTTAACCGTACAGAGAAGAAACGATGACTAAATTTGAACAAATCTGCTAATTAACTCTCCCGTCTAGATGGAGCTGTGCTACAAGTTCAACTTTCAACAAAAGTTTATTCTTTACAATATATATATATATATATATATATATATATTCAAAATAGAAAAATTACAAGAAAAATATATTTGTTAAAAAACATTATTATACCATTTCGATACGAAGAACTACAAAAATATGATGCAAAGAAAAATTAACCAAAAATTACTATTGTTGTTGTTGTTAATAATAGTAATAATAATAATAATAATAATAATAATCCTACGCAAAAAAAAAACTTATATATATATATGTTGCGATCCAATGTCGTAATTTTTTTTTTTCTATGAACGGATTATGTTTTTCTTTATATTAATTTTTTTTTTTTGCTTTTTTTTTTAAATAAATATGTATTGTTTTAGAAATCTAAGAAGTCTTATTCAGATAAAAAAAAAAACTACGCCAAGAAAGATGAGGAACGCCGAACGACATTGTCGAAACGAGGCAGTCACGGAAACAATAGCGACGTGAGTAAACGACAAAGGTAATATTTGGAAAAGGGAGAATACGCAAAGTCGAATGATTAAGTAAATAAAAAGATGGCCGTCAGTGGAAATAATTTGTTGAATGTCATCTGTGAGAGAATCGACGCCGCGCTTCCGGAATGAACTTTGTACGCCCTCCGAAGATCAACTTTTTCCTCGCTATTCTCTGAAGCTATTCGTTTCTGTCGGAGTCAATAATAATTTTTCTTTTCTTTCGTTCTTTAACGCTAACTCCATTAAGTTAGAATATGGATATGTAAAACGCCAACAGAGCTATATTATCCTTACAAGAAAGAAAACTAAGAGAATTATATGTGTGTGTGTGTGTGTGTGTGTGTGTGTGTGTGTGTGTGTGACTTTCTTCACCACTCCCTCTCTTTCTTATTTTCTCTCTCTCTCTCTCTTTCATTCACTCCCTCATTCTTTAAACTAACACATTTTCTCTATGCGTGTGTATGCTTGTATGTGTGTGAGAAAAATAAGAAAAGGGGGAGATTGCCAGAGAAAGAGAGCGATGCAATGCCGTCATGATGTGGACTGCATCTCTCTCTCTCTATATATATATATATATATATATATATATATCTTTCTCTCTCTCTCTCTCTCTCTCTCTCTCTCTTTCCATCTAATTTTGAAGATTATCACTATTAGAGTTCGAGTCATATTTAATAGAACATATTTTTTACTCTTGTGTCAGACGAAATTAAGAGTATTCAGTATATATATATATATATATATATATATATATATATATATATATATATATATAAGAAAAACATTAGGCAGACCCGTTATTTCATGGTAAATCGAAAGTATGGGTCTATTTCAGGCGAACCATCATCAGCTTCCGTCTTTATTGTACAGAAAGACGGAAACTGATGATGGTTCGCCTGAAATAGGCCTATAACCCCGATTTACCATGAAATAACGTGTCTGCTTATTTTTTTTTTATATTTTCTCTATATGTATTTATATACATATATATTTAGAGAGTTATCCTACCACTGTATATACAGGATACTCATTTGGATTCTTCTAGACCCACACCGCATGCTTATATATATATATATATATATATATATATTGTAATCATATCACCCCAAGCAAGGCAAAAACGCCACTGATGCGCAGGGGGCTACGTGAGAGTGAAAAGATTGGAAAAGAGAGAAAACCGGAAACCACATCCTAAACAGGAAACAAGGGGTGAGCCTCTTCACCTGTTCAATAGACGTGGGTGGAGTATGAACCGGGCGATAGTTTAGTCTATCTACTCCAATTATATATATATATATATATATATATATATATATATATATATATAAAACTAAAGAAAAAACAAAAGAAAAAGAAATAAAGATGGAGTAAGAACAGAAAAAGAAAGAAATTTAAATGAAAGATAGCAAGAAAAATGGAATAAATAAAGAAAGAAAAACACAAACAAACAAAAACAAAGAAGTAAGTAAAAGAAAAAATTGAAAATGAAAAAAAGAAAGAAAAATAATGAAAAAAAAAACACATATAAAACAAACGAAGACCAGAAACAATACGCAAAAGAGAAATGACAAAAGAATGAAAGAAAACTGAAAGAAATAAAAAGTTGAAGAAAAAAGAAGAAATTAAAAGAAATAAAAAAACAAAAAACTCAAGAAAGAAAGAAAGAAAAAGTTAAAGCGAAAAAAATAAGGAAAAAGAATGTAAAAACGAAAAACTCAGAAAAGAAAAAAGAAAGAAAAAACATAAAAAAAGAAACAAAGAGACAGAAGTAAAAAGAATGTGAAAAGAAAAACCGAAGAATGAAAAAAAAAAAAAAAAGAAAGAAAGAATTTAAAATGTTTACTATCATCGCCTTTTTTCAAGATCAGCTCCACATCTTGTCAGGGCCTCCCTGAGTTCGCCAACACAAAATTTCCGCTGTTTAAGCAGGTTCCGTTTGCAGACTGGCGAGTAAGTCAAGGTTTTGGAAACAAATATTCTATACAGGCCCAAGACCAAAGTTCCCTAACAGAATGGCTGAAGTCACCAGAGTAGAGTTTTTTTCGATATTTTGTGGATGATGCTGATGTCTACTATCTCAAAACCCGATCTTCATCAAGTCGACCACTACACAGCAGAATTGGAAAGAATTAAACTGATCGCTGTGGGCATCGACAAAGATATTTCATGTCGTCGTATCTACAAGCATGAGGCTTACGGCCATATCAGTTGAAAAGCCGGTTCTACCCACGATCACCGAAGTTAAGCGACAAAGACCTAGGTCACAAACCAAGGGGGGATCCATTCAAGATGATCTAATAGACGATGCAAGAGGCTGGCTATAGTCTTGGGCGACTGGGTGATTTGAGTAGCCCTCTCAGTCGGCAGATGACTTTGTTCAGTGAGCTAGGAAAATTTTCCAAACTGCGTTCGCTGTGATGGTGCGGGGAAGACACTGGATGGCACCTTCTTACATTGCAGGGTCGTAGTCCTGATGGTCGTGTTATTAAATATATCATGGTTCGCATGATGCACGGAAGGATTTTGGTCCTCGAGGTCAGTTCTGACTGTTGCATTGTGGTACCGTCGTTGAAGTAGGTGGGACACTGTATTGTTTTGCCTGCTAGGCGTTATGAGAGCCGAAATATGGACGACATGTTAGAAAGAATTCTATGGGGGCAAGAAGCTTACCTCTTCCCAACTGATCTTGTTCTTTAAGCATCAGCTTAGTGTTACATGTTATAAGTTGTAACAAAAGAAGAAAAATGAATAACCAAAAATCAGAGCTAAATTACAGACAAATATTTAATTTACGATAAACACAAAATAGAATATATACAAAATTTACAATTTTTGCATTCAAAACAGATACGTAGAGTTTACTGGTAAGTGTTACTAAGGAGAAGGAAGTTGTGCCAAGTATCTTTACCCAGTTAAGCTAGCGAAGTAGTCTAAGTGCTATACTTTTTTGGAAATCCTCAAATGTGTATAGAAAGAATAATTATTAGTTTGGTCAATGAAAAAGTTAAAAAATCTGTTTACCCATTTAGTTCCATGGGGTTCTCTTTCAGGTTTTACTTGGTCAGCAACTTTTTGTAGAGATTCTTTCGGCTGGATATACAAATCCTGAATCGGATCGGAGTTGATAATGTCAGCAAATCCTTTTAACAACTAACTACTCTCTTCCCAAAACCTATTTTTATAGGAGCTAACACCTAATTTGCATATTTCTAGAATCCTTTCGAATTCTCTAGATTTTACTCGAACATTCTAGCATCTTCCAAACGTTCTATTTCTAATTTCTCTAATTAACAACTACTTCATGAATTAAAACTTTCTTTTGTAATAAAAATTAGGACTCAGTAGCATCACTTACTATAACTTTTAACCTTTTATAGATATTATTAATATTATTAATATTATGGGAATTCCAGGCGTTGTAAGCTTAGATGTGCTAGTGGGAAATGTATATTGGCTCAGAAATGGAAATTGCTGAGCTGATTTCAAATTTGTTATATTTGCTTATGCGCAAATACACTTGGGTAAAGTATGAATCCATATCGTCTCCCACAAGCTATTGGTTAATTAGTAGAACAATCTGGGTTCTATAGCCCTAAGACCCGCGCAGACCAAGCACATTGTAGCTAACCACTCACCAGTCCAAGAAAAGTAAAGTCAAAAGAATTCAAACCAGACTTGGGAGCTTCGTCAGGCTATCTTACCCAAGACCACTGCTGCTACGGTTGGAGTACACGTGATGCTCATAAGAAGTCATGAATCATGCTCTCTTTTCCGACTATGGGTTAAATTAGTAGAATTTGTATCAGAATTCATTATTATCTCAAAAATCAATCTTACAACGATGGTTAGCAATTTCGAAACGAAAACTACTTCCGGTCAATTTAAATTAGTTTTGAAATAACCAGATATTTTGCTTTATGGAAATACTAACTTTAAGCTATTACCTTGAAAAGGAAAATAAAAGCTTCAAGAATGAGTTATCATTTTTTAAAAATTATTTTGAAACCTTAGGCATCGCGAATCTGTGGAGGTACTTAGTTAATCATTATCTTCCCTACATATCGTCACAAACAGCACCTTTTACTTTGTAACACTCTACCTTGAGTAGCTCTCGAGCTTTGTACAGGGTGAAAATTCATGTACAAAAATGTCATCATTCGAGAAAAATCTGAAGCAAAATATCGTTTGAGAAGACCGACTAGGGAAATGTGACGCCTAGCAGCACTAGAGGAAATGTGACGCCTAGCAGCACTAGAGGAAAGACCGAAAATATTCGTAGAATTTTAGATTAAATAAACAAAGAAATTCAAAAGAAAGAAATGTGGACTTATCATATACTTATTTATTTCGTTACGTCGTTCACTCGTCCTGGGTTAGGCGATAAAATACACTACCCCAGTTTTTTTTAAAAGAAATGATGTATTTCATACTATTTTTAGTATTTATTGCCAAATGAAAATAGAATGGTTCTTTTGTTATTATTACTACGAAATTTTACCAGGCAAGGAAGCAAAGATGAACTCGTTCGAATCACCTAAAATTTTCTGCATTCTTTCATCGATGAAACTGCAATATAGGTAATTATTAGATATTTATAAATCCGTTTGATGCACATGTTATTGCGCAGTATTAACAAAAGAACCATTCTATTTTCATTTACAATTATTCACTTGGCAATAAATATTAAAAATAGTATGAAATGTTTCAATCTACAGGGTGCGATGGGTAAATTCTCGCCATTGGCCTTGTAAAATTTTGCAAAGTAATAATAGCAAAAGAACCATTCTATTTTCATTTAGAATTATCCACTTGGCAATAAATACTAAAAATAGTGTGAAATACATAGTTTCAATCTACAGGGTGCGATGGGTAAATTCTCGCCATTGGCCTTGTAAAATTTTGCAAAGTAATAATAACAAAAGAACCATTCTATTTTCATTTAGAATTGTCCACTTGGCAATAAATACTAAAAATAGTATGAAATACATCATTTTTTATTTTAAACACTGGGGTTGCCTAATATTTATGGCCGGTAGTGTACATCCAGCAGTAAGGCCTGATCGAGGCGTTTTGAGAAGCATGGAACCACCTCTTGATTGCTGTTGTTCTTGGGTTCAATCTAATCCAGTATGGCAGCACCTGTTAGGGTCCCAGCTATGGGAAAATAGTGACCATTCCCCAAATAAATATTATGAAAATATAAAAGTAAAAAATTTTATAGTAAAAATGCCAGTAATGTTTTTACCGGCAACTTTTAAATAAAACAAAGACCAACACTAAATATCTACAGTAAAATGACCATAAATACATTTTAAAGCACAATGACCAATAATACATTTTATCAGGAGTTGAAATCATAGAATTGTGTTCAAATTATTTAGGTTTCAGCATTAAATAACCCACATTGGTGTTGATATGCCGCTAAACAAAATCAACCAAAATGAAAGAACTTTTTCAGCAGATTATTCCATATAATACCCGACAATTTCTTGAAGAAATGAAACTATATTCCAAAATAAAACTTCAACAAAACTACAACATAAAACCAACATAACACCGCCTATGTTCACACAAACATGCATATGCGCAAAATCTGAGTATCACCTACCAGGTATTCAACTGTGAAAGCAGAATAATATATATCATATTTTATTACTTCAACGCTTTTAAGAAAAGTTAATTATGGGAATAAATGATCTATATATCACTCTACTAATAATTATCTCCACAGAAACATATATATGCTGAGTATCACCTACCATGAATCCAATTGTGAAAGCAGAATAAAATATATCATATTTTATTACTTCAAATCTTCCAAGAAAACTAAATTATAGAATTAAATGACCCATATATTATCTACTAATGATTATCTCCACACAAATATTTATATGCACAAAAAGCTGAGTATCATCTAACATGTATTCAATTGGGAAAGAAGAATAACATATATCATATTCTATTACTTTAAAGTTTCTAAGAACACTGAATTATGAAATTAAATGACCCATATATTACTCTGCTTATAATTTTCTCTAAACGGACATGTATATGCCCAAAATCTGAGTATCACCTACCATGTATTCAATTGTGAAAGCAGAATAAAATATATCATATTTTATTACTTCAAATCTTCCAAGAAAACTAAATTATAGAATTAAATGACCCATATATTATCTACTAATGATTATCTCCACACAAATATTTATATGCACAAAAATCTGAGTATCACCTACCATGAATCCAATTGTGAAAGCAGAATAAAATATATCATATTTTATTACTTCAAATCTTCCAAGAAAACTAAATTATAGAATTAAATGACCCATATATTATCTACTAATGATTATCTCCACACAAATATTTATATGCACAAAAATCTGAGTATCACCTACCATGAATCCAATTGTGAAAGCAGAATAAAATATATCATATTTTATTACTTCAAATCTTCCAAGAAAACTAAATTATAGAATTAAATGACCCATATATTATCTACTAATGATTATCTCCACACAAATATTTATATGCACAAAAAGCTGAGTATCACCTACCATGAATCCAATTGTGAAAGCAGAATAAAATATATCATATTTTATTACTTCAAATCTTCCAAGAAAACTAAATTATAGAATTAAATGACCCATATATTATCTACTAATGATTATCTCCACACAAATATTTATATGCACAAAAAGCTGAGTATCACCTACCATGAATCCAATTGTGAAAGCAGAATAAAATATATCATATTTTATTACTTCAAATCTTCCAAGAAAACTAAATTATAGAATTAAATGACCCATATATTATCTACTAATGATTATCTCCACACAAATATTTATATGCACAAAAAGCTGAGTATCATCTACCATGTATTCAATTGGGAAAGAAGAATAAAAGCTGAAACCTAAATGATTTGAACACAATTCTATGATTTCAACTCCTGATAAAATGTATTATTGGTCATTGTGCTTTAAAATGTATTTATGGTCATTTTACTGTAGATATTTAGTGTTGGTCTTTGTTTTATTTAAAAGTTGCCGGTAAAAACATTACTGGCATTTTTACTATAAAATATTTACTTTTATATTTTCATAATATTTATTTGGGGAATGGTCACTATTTTCCCACATATATCATATTCTATTACTTTAAAGTTTCTAAGAACACTGAATTATGAAATTAAATGACCCATATATCACTCTACTTATAATTTTCTCCAAACGGACATGTATATGCCCAAAATCTGAGTATCACCTACCATGTATTCAATTGTGAAAGCAGAATAAAATATATCATATTTTATTACTTCAAATCTTCCAAGAAAACTAAATTATAGAATTAAATGAATAATAACATGAATCATATTTTTATTTGTTTAAATCTCCCAACTAAATTCAATTTCGGTGTTAAATCAAATCAAATTTCTTTGAGTTATATGTGCTGTTCATTTTAGTTGTTGCTACTATTGGTAGTCTTCAAGTGATGTAATTTCTTAGTACTTTTGTGATCCTCTCGCGCTAATCAAAGACTCGTTACTTGCTCAGTCTTTTTCCACCATTGATCTGAGTAAACGTTTGTATAAAACTGACAGTTTAGATATTTCTAAACAGGTTTGGCGCCATCATTGACATCCAGATTGGTAGAGTCACTTCCTTCTTGTCAAATGAATGAACTTACATTTCAAAACATAAAATCTTATCTCCTTAAAAGTATCGTCTTGCTAGTTGAAAACAAAATTTTTACTAACTGAAACGACTAAATATTTCTTACGCTTGACGCAGTCATCAGCTTCAAATCTGCTCCGTCCACTCAAGTTAGTACGACGTGGAGGGTTGTGTCAACAACTGAATGAACGCCTACGGTGAAAGAAAAATTTTCATTAATTACTAAATCACTCAACAGTTAACAAGATGATCAATAAACTTGAATATAGGAGACTACTTATTGGGGGGTGGGGTTCTGTTTGTTTTTTGTTTTTTGTTTTTTTTGTTTTTTTTGTTTTTTTTGCATTTATTTGTTAGCGCCACGTCTGTCATGATATTAATGAAAGTTATTTCAGAAAAAAAGAAACGACATTTTTGCAAACAACACTAAATAAATGTACTACCAATAATTTTTCAATGATTTTTTGTCAGAGGCCTCCGTCACGAAATCCAACATTAATCGCTCAAGTCAGAAAATAAAACAGACCTGACAGTCAATCAGTCAGTCAAGGGCCATACGTGATACACGCTTGAGCAATCATGTCTCGAAAGTGACATGACTGACTGGGCAGAAGATTATCCCACAGTAGGTTGCCATTACTTTCTGCGGTAGACTGCTTGCCAGCCAAGGCTATAGAACCCAATCTGTTGGAATGGTTGGCAGGAGAACAGATGGATTTTATTATTACTAATAATTATTATTAGTAGTAATATTATTAGTAGTAGTAATTATTTATTACTATACTAATAAGTATTAATTAGTGCGGGATCAGTTTATTACTTCATAACAATAGAAAACCAATCCCCCACTTTATGACCAGTAGAAGATTTACTTATTTCTCCAACTGTTATATTCAGTCAGTCACTTAAAGGATACGTGATACACGCTTTGGGCGATCATGTCTCGACAAAGACATGACTGACTGGGCAAAAGATTATCCGAAGTAGGTTGCCATTACTTTCTGCGGTAGACTGGTTGCCAGCCAAGGCTATAGAACCCAATCTGTCCTGTTATTTAAGCAATGGTTGGAGGGAGAAGAGACGGATTTTATTATTATATTAATAAGTATTAATTCGTGCGGGATCAGTTTATTACTTCATAACAATAGAAAACCAATCCCCCACTTTATGACCACTAGAAGGTTTACTTATTTCTCCAACTATAATATTTAGTCAGTCAGTCAAGGGCCATACGTGATACACGCTTGGGCGATCATGTCTCGAAAGTGACATGACTGACTGGTCAGAAGATTATCCCACAGTAGGTTGCCATTGCTTTCTGCGGTAGACTAGTTGCCAGCCAAAGCTATAGAACCCAATCTCTTCTATTATTTAACACATTAGAGGGAGAAGAGATGTGTTATATTATTAGAAGCAATTAGTGGGGGATCAGTTTTATATTGTTATGAAGTAATAAACTGATCCCCCATATTATGCCCATTAAAGACTTAATCATATTTTCAACTATTGTATTCAGTGAGTCAGTTAAGTGCCATACGTGAAACTCGCTTGGACAATCATGTCTCTTTCGAGACATGACTGACTGGGCAGAAGATTATCAGCAGGTTGCCATTGCTTTCCGCGGTAGACTAGTTGTCCTCTCTCTTTATATTTCTGTTAGTTAAGTGCCAGACGTGAAATACGCTCGAAAGTGACATGACTGACTGGGCAGAAGGTTATCCCGCAGTAGGTTACCATTGCTTTCTGCGGTAGACCGGTTGCCAGCCAAGGCTATAGAACCCAATCTGTCCGGTTACTTAACCCATAACTGTAGGGAAGAGACTGATTAATACCTTTCACAAGGTAATTTGCGCGTAAGTGAATGCAATGAATTCAACTGGAATTCGAACTCGGTTCCCCGATTTCTCGTTCCGAGCCGATATCCACTGAACCACAATGCACATCCATTTTGAACGGCACCAAGTCATTATTCGTTTATTTCTAACCAAGAAGCCTTCGTGAAAACCAAACTAAATTGAAACGATCGAAAAAGGCGACTACATGTTTATTGTGAGCATTTTAACAACTCGAGAACTTTGCCGATCACATTTTTTTTAATCATTTCACCCCAAAGAAGGCATTCCACTGCCACTATTGCGCAGGGGGTTACATAGGGGGGAAAAGTGATGAGAAAGAGTGGTTAGGGGGGTTACATAGGGGAAAGTGTCGAGAAAGAGTGGTTAGGGGGTTACATAGCGGAAAGTGATGAGAAAGAGTGGTTAGGGAGGGGGTTACATAGAGGAAGGTGATGAGAAAGAGTGGTTAGGGGGTTACATAGGGGAAAGTGTCGAGAAAGAGTGGTTAGGGGGTTACATAGCGGAAAGTGATGAGAAAGAGTGGTTAGGGAGTTACATAGAGGAAGGTGATGAGAAAGAGTGGTTAGGGGGTTACATAGCGGAAAGTGACGAGAAAGAGTGTTTAGGGGGTTACATAAGGGAAAGTGATGTGAAAGAGTGGTTAGGGGGTTACATAGCGGAAAGTGATGAGAAAGAGTGGTTAGGGGGTTACATAGCGGAAAGTGTCGAGAAAGAGTGGTTAGGGGGTTACATAGGGGAAAGTGTTGAGAAAGAGTGGTTAGGGAGTTACATAGCGGAAAGTGATGAGAAAGAGTGGTTAGGGGGTTACATAGGGGAAAGTGACGAGAAAGAGTGGTTAGGGGGTTACATAGAGGAAGGTGATGAGAAAGAGTGGTTAGGGGGTTACATAGGGGAAAGTGACGAGAAAGAGTGTTAAGGGGGTTACATAAGGGAAAGTGATGTGAAAGAGTGGTTAGGGGGTTACATAGGGGAAAGTGATGAGAAAGAGTGGTTAGGGGGTTACATAGGGGAAAGTGATGAGAAAGAGTGGAAATGTCAGAAAGAGGGTGATAGACGGGTAAGGATACCGAGGATGAGGGTTGGGTAAATGGGAAGAGTGTTTGAGAAAATGGTTGCGAGTCAGTTTGTTCAGAGGTGTCTATTGACCTTACATTTAAACTCCTGGAGATTCTAGCTTTCGGGGAAGCAAGTGTATGGAAGGGAATTCCACAGGCGGGAAGTCCGAGAAAAGAAGCTGTTTGAGTAGAAATTGCGGTTACATCTCATCTGTTTCACTGTAAAAGGGTGGGACCTAGTTGCTAATCTAGTATCTCGTATAAATTCATGTCCAGGAGGCACCAGTGATTGAAGTTCATTGGAGCAGAAGCCGTGAAAGTATTTATAGTATGCATCATATTGTCGTTTTCTAAAATTTGTCAAACAAATAATTTATTCACCCATATTTAATTTGTGTCAATCAGTATACTGAAAACCGTTTAATCATACTAGTTTATCACCATGACAAAACATTATCACTTTCCCGCGTCTATCAATATTATCAATCACTTGAGACATATTACAATAGTCAAAATATTGTGACTGACAGGCGATCATCAAAATGTTCAATCATCCGCTTTTAACACCCTTGGCAAAGTTTTATCAACCACCCGTCAATCAATTTTATCAATTACTCATGTCATGTCTGCCAGTCATTGCACGCAACCTCTCCTGCCTCCCATAAGTATGGACGAAGCGAGTCTCCCTGAGAGTAATAGACTGCGCCTCCTCGGCTTTACCCTCTCTTCCGATCTCAAGTGGAACCATTACATTTAATCAATAGCTAAATCCACTGCTAGGAAGTTTGGGTCCCTGTGTCTGGCCATGATTTTTTTCACCTGAACCCATCCTGCACATATAGAAATCAACCATCCGTCCGTGCATTGAATACTGCTGTTATATATGGTCAGGCGCCCCCGCTGTTCATCACAGTGTTCTTGACAGGCTCCAAAGGAGAATCAGTAATGTGATAGGTACCGACTTGGTGGCTCGACTCCAGCCGCTTTCTCACCGACGGGATGTGGCTTCCCTCTGTCTGTTCTATACATATTCATGGCTTCTGCTCCGACGAACTTAAGTCACTGGTGCCTCTGCCACAGGAGCTTACTCGTGCAACCAGGCTGGCAACTGGGTACCACCCATTCACAGTTAGATCAACCAAATGCAGACAACAATTCTACTCCTACAGCTTCTTTTCTCGCATTTCCCGCCTGTGGAATTCTCTTCCTTATTCTTGCTTTTCTGACGGCTACAACCTCCAGGAATTTAAATGCAATGTCAATTCCCATCTCTTAACCACTTGACTCTAGTTCTTTCTACATCACCCTGTATATCTTTTCCTTTACCTTTGCAGCTGTCATTACACCTGTATTCCCATCCTTCTCTTGCTCATTTCTCTGACACCCCCTGTAACTGGTTCGTCTATATCTTTACTCTCCTCCTATCTAATCTTATACTCTTATGTAGCCCCCTACGCATCAGTCTTTCTACATCACCCTGAATATCTTTTCCTTTATATCTACCTTCACAACTGTCATTACAACTGTATTCCTATCCTTCTCTTGATCTTTCTCTGACACCTCCTGTAACTGGTTCGGCTTTTTCTTTACTCTCCTCCTATCTAATCTTTTACCCTTATGTAGCCCTCTGTGCATCCTTGCATGCCGTGAAACGATTAAAAAAGTACATATATCGCCATATTGAAAACCTTATTAATCTCACCCGTTCATCAATCTTGCCAAAACGTTTTCGCGTTCATCAAATTTGTCAATCACTCGCGTCATATCCCCATATTGAAAACGTTGTCAATTACAACCGTTTGTCACCCATTCAGAAAACATTTTCACTCACCCGCTTTCAAAATTTTCAACAACTCGTGTCATATCACCATAGTCAAAACATTGTCAATCCCACCCTTCATCAATTGTGTCAATCCTCCGCATTAGCCACCCGTGTCAAAGCATTATCAATCACACGTCAATCAACTTTGGCAATCACTCATGTCATATCCATTTTTCAAAGCTTTGTTTATCAACAGCGTCCATCTTTCTTAAAACCCTGCCAATGATTCTTGCGGTTAACCTTTGTCAAAACTTCTTCTTCTTCTATGTGCCCTGTCCCTTCAGGACGTAGGCGATCATGGCTCTCCACGTCTCCCTATCCCTTGTGGCTCTTAGTATGTTTGCTCCTGTTGCTCCTGGCAACCCCCGTTCCGTCATCCACCTGATCAGGCCCTGCAAATATGTTATCCGCTGCTTTCCTCTGTCTCTCCTTCCTTCTATCTGTCCAGTCAGTATCAGGTTCTCCAGGCTCTCCTTCCTCATTGCATGTCCCAGGAACTTTAGTTGTCTCTTCCTGATGCTCAGCATCAATTTCCTTTTTGTTACCATTCTTTCTATAAAAAAAACTTTAAAAAACTTTCAAGTCACCCGATAAAAATCTCCTTTGTCAGGCAACAATCAGTCTTTGTCAAAATCTTATTAATCACACCGATGAACTTAACTCACTAGTGCCCCCTTAAATGAATTTGCTCAAGCCACAGAATTAGCAACTAGGACCAACTCTTTTAATATGAAACCAATAAAATGTAAACGCAAATTCTACTCCATCAGCTTCTTTTCTCGCACTTTCCGCCTGTGGAATTCCCTTCCATTTACTCGCTTCCCCGATAGCTACAATCTCCAAGAATTTAAATGTAAAGTCAATAGTCATTTTTTATCTCGCTAACCTACATCCTCTCTCTCATGCTCCTTTCTCCATTCACTTCACTCTCATAAGTTTTCTCATCCTTCTCTTACCCACTTCCTGACACCCCCTATAACCTGTCACTCTTTCTCATAACTTTCTTCCTATGTAACCTCTTGCAAAACAGTGTCAATAAAATGCCTTGCTTGGGGCGATATGATTATTTAAAAAAAATTTCTATACTATTATAATGTGGATTTAAAGTGGGAGATCAATTCTACATTACAATCAATATATAAACTGATCCCTTACTTTATGGTCACATTAATCCTTATCTTACCCACTTCCTGACACCCCCTATAACTTGTCACTCTTTCTCATAACTTTCCTCCTATGTAACCCCCTGCAAAACAGTGGCATTAAAATGCCTTCCTTGGGGCGATAGGTTTATAAAAAAAAAAGAATTAGTAACCAGAGTTTCTCAATCACCTTTGTACAAACACAGTTTGTCAATAATCTTGGCTAAATATTTCTACAATCCCAGAAAAAGTGGAGACCCAATCCTACTTTTAAGATTGAATCAAGACTCCGGTATCATACAGTCAGTTAAGTGCCATGCGCGATACACGCTTGGGCGATCATGTCTCGAAAGAGACATAACTGACTGTTCAGTAGGTTGCCATTGCTTTCTGCGGTAGACTGGTTGCCGACTAAGGCCATAGAACCCAATCTGTCCTATTGTTTAACACATAACTGGAGGGAAGAGATGTATTATATTATTAAGTAGTAATTAGTGGGGGATTAGTTTATTACTTCATAACAATATAAAACTGATCCCCCACTTTATGTCCAATAGAACCCTTAATAATGTTTCCAACCATTAGATTCAATCAGTCAATTAAGTGCCATACGTGATACACGCTTGGGCGATCATGTCTCGAAAGAAACATGACTGATTGGGCAGAAGATTATCCCGCAGTAGGTTGCCATTGCTTTCTGCGGTAGACTGGTTGCCGACCAAGGCTATAGAACCCAATCTGTCCTATTATTTAACCCATAACTGGAGGGAAGAGACGGATTAATACTTTTCCCAAGGGTATTTGCGCGTAAGTGAATGCAAGGAATTCAACTGGAATTCGAACTCGGTTTCTCGACTTCTCGTTCCAAGCCGATATCCATTGCACCACAATTTAGCAAAACCATATTACTAGCAGGAATGCTCGTTCTATTCGGCGACACTTTCTGGCGCCGAAAAATCACATGTAAGATTTTTTTTTTAATCCGCAGGTATCTACAAAATCATGTTTTAAGTGGCCATTTATATTATTCAGTAATTATTCGTTTCAACTCTGGATTACGAAAACTATGAATTTCGCTATCGCTCTAAGCAACTTTAATGTTATAACTGAACCTTTCAAAACCTAATAATTATATCGAATATACATCGCTCAGAAGCCGCAGTTTAAATCGGCATAAGATTTAGTTGTCAATGATTTCTGGAGACAATTTCACACAGTAGACTCCTACAGAATTAAACGTTTTGCTGCATTATATACATAAAATCTCCGAAAAAGTACGGAAATTTCTCAGCGAATATTACATAAAACTGTAATAAATTTTCTGACCGAATTTATGCACGATGAAGTTACAAGAGAAGACGGAGTGTATCACTAGACAGTGAGACGCCCAAAAGAATCATCGCATATGTTAGCCTATGATAGACTGCTCAGTGGTATTAACATAGAAATCGATACAATACAAGACGTTAATAAATAAAGAAATCCGGTTCACGCCTCTTCGCCGTCTTTTGAACAGGTGTAGAAGTTTATCACTTGTTTTCTGTTTAGGATTAGATTTCCGGTTTCTTATAAACATTTTGCATTCACTTTCACTCCCTGTAGTCCCTCGTATCCTGGCAGCATTATCGCCTTGTTTGGGGTAATGAACTATTTTCCAACACCCAACGGACGAAAACATTGCTCGTCGTCGTCGTCTTGCGGCCTTGGCCGAGATAGAACTCACTACATCCGTCCAGTATTCCCAGTGCATTTGGAACCCTGGCGCAGTTTTGTAGCGAAATTTATAATCTTGTCAAATAGCTGAATACTTGATGCTTCGCCAGGGCTACCAAGGGTGTTTTTATTGTGACACCAACACTAAATGGGTTGCCTCCAGGCCCCATCCTGTTATTTAACCCATAACTGGAGGGAAGTGACGGATTAATATCTTTCCCATTGCTAGCCTGTCGCTGCTCTATTGCTGTTCGCCTCAGTCAATTATGTGCCGTACGTGATATATATTTGGGCGATCATGTCTCAAAAGACTGACTGGGTTGAAGATTAACCCGCAGTAGGTTACCATTGAATTCTGCGGTAGACTGGTTGTCAGCCAAGGCTATAAACCCCAATCTGTTCTGTCGTTTAACCCATAACTGAAGAGAAGAGATGGGTTAATACCTTTCCCGAGGATATTTGCGTGTAAGTGAATGCAGTTAATTCAACTGGAATTCGAACTCGGCTCCCAGATTTCTCGTTCCGAGCCGATGTCCACTGCGCCACAGTGCACATCTGTTCACCCAGTTGTTAAAACGATCTACAGTACTTACTTACACTAGTCTAGATTGTCACACATACGACCCACCATGACATGTACACAGGGTGGACTCACCCTCATTCTATTCGTATTCCATTATTAAGGAGGAAAGTTCCACTGAGAAAGAGGAAAGTTCCACTGAGAACACTTATTTGGGGGAACAGACTCCCGAGTGGATGCTTTCCTCGGTCTTTGCAATTTTAACATCTTCACGTCTTGAGCCAAACGTTATCTATTCTGACTTCATAATATGACAATTACTCTCTGGCTTTACGCATTTTCAATGATTTTAATTTTATCTTCAGTTGCCCTTGGGGTTTTTTGTTTGTTTGTTTGTTTGTTTTTTTTGTTTTTGTTTTAGTTTTTTGGTGAACGATAGTATAAAAAACGCAGCGAAGGCCGAATAGACTGCAACCGAAATCATATATTTAAAAACTAATCTCCACTAAATTCTAAATTGATTTTCATCTCCTACATAACATATAAAAACCCCGATTATTTTAAAATGTCCAAAGCCGGCATTTTAGAATCAATCTTCTCTTCTTTAATCGATTCACCCCAAGTGAAGCAGTACCGCCATTGGTGATAAGAGCGAAAAGAAAAAGGAACAAGATACGGGGGTATCGGAGAAAGGATAAGAGAAAGATTGGCATCAAGGAGTTAAAAGATGACAAATGTTGCACCTAAACTCTTGGAGGTTGTAGCTATCAGGGAGGCAAATCTACAAAAAGGAGTTTCAATGGCGGAAAGTGTACAAAAAAAAAAAGAAGATTAGAGGAGTTTACAGTTGACCGTTTTCATTGAAAAAAGAGTGGGACCTAATTGTCAGTCTAGTAACACAAATAAATCCGTGTAGAAGGTGCGCCAGGAAGATAAGCTCGTCAGAGCAGAAACCGTGAAAATATTTGTAGAAAAGACAGAGGGAAGCCACATCGCGTCGGCGAGAAATTGACTGAAGTCGTGATGCCAAATTAGGATCGATTATATTGCAGATTCTCCTTTTAATATTGTCGAGAACCCCGAGATAAATAGCTGGAGTGCCCGACCAGATACGGCAACAGTATTCAATGCACGAACGAATGGTAGATTTCTATATTTATTGTGTGTGAAATTTAAATAAACATGCGTTTCCTTACCTCTGGGTACATCTCTTCATTTTCTTTTAAATGCTCTGTCTCTCCAGGGATTGGGTGATCATGACTCTCCACAAGTTCTTATCCTTTGCAGCACTAAGTAATGTTGCACCCACACTACTCCTTCCTGGTCAAGCAACGCCGTACATATACACATACACATTAGGTAGGATACAATGACGTTCTTACCTTCAATATGTCTTGTGTATCAAATTCACCAAATCCCTTTTCTTCATTATGTACCCCAGAAATATGGAGGTTCTCCTTCTGTTCATAATTTGAACAACATAAGGTACGCAGATGATACGGTACTGGTTGCATACACGGAAAAGAAACTACAAGACCTCCTACAGAAGGTAGCTGGAGAGAGTGACAAGGACTACAAATAAACCACAAAAAAAAACGAATTCATGATCATCAGCAAAAAGAGCAACGCAAAATGCCAAATGCAGGTGGGGGATACTAAAATCAAGCCCGTAAAAAATTAAAATACGTGGGAAGTGTTCTAACAGAAGACGGAATGTGTGATACAGAGATCCGAAGGCGAATTGGTATGACAAAGAACGCGTTCCAGAAGCTGAGTAGAGTATTAAGAGACAGGAAAATTTCGCTAGAAACAAAGAAGAAAATACTGGATTGTTATGTGATGTCGGTTCTTCAATATGGCAGTGAATGCTGGACAATATCATAAAGATGAAGGAAAAGCTTGAAGCAGCTGAAATCTGGTTCTACAGAAGGATGCTGTGAATATCATGGATCGAGCATGTGAGCAATGATGAGGTTTTGGAAATGATGGAAACGAAAAGGAAATTAATACTGAGAATCAAGAAAAGACAGCTAATGTTCCTGGGAGATGCAATGAGGAAAGAGGGCTTGGAGAACCTGATACTAACAGGCCAGACAGAGGGAAAAAGAGACAGGGAAAGCAGCGGATAACATATTTGAAGGGCTTGATTAGGTGGATGACAGAATGGGCGGTGCGTGGTGTAACAGGAGAAAGTGTACTAAGAGTCACCAGGGATAGGAAGACGTGGAAAGCCATGATCGCCTGCCTACGTCCTGAAAAGGCACATAGAAGAAGAAGAAGAAGAAGAAGAAGAAGAAGAATTTACCCATGCATACATGAAATCTTCTAACTATAAATAAGCAACAGTTTCTGATTTGTGACAAGCAGATAGCTCTGTCAGCCGGACAATAGTCACGCCGGTGGTCTTCTCATTTTGTATATATTTGTACTACTGTTCTTTGTTAATATATTTGCTTGACTCTGTTCCTTTTTTTGTGTTTTTATTTCTTCCCCACCCACTAACAAGGCCACAAAATTTTCTCAGAGTATAAGCATCCTTTTTATTTCCATTTTCCTTAAAAATTCTCCGTTCCTCTCATGCTCCGTTCATCCTCAGCATCCTTCTGTTGCCTAAAATTTTCCCTTTATCTTTTAGAGAAATTGTCCAGTATTCATTGACATAAAAGAGGATTTTTATTGTAATGCATTCGATCCTGGGGACGTGCGTTGTGGTGCAGTGGATATCGAATCGGAACGACAAATCGGGGTGCCGAGTTTGAATTCCAGTTGAATCCCTAGCATTCACTTACGCACAAATACCCTTGGGAAAGATATTAATCCGTCTCTTTCTCCTCTAGCTATGAGTCAAATAACAGGACAGGGTTCTGTAGCCTTGGTCGGCAACCAGTCTACCGGAGAAAGCAATGGCAACCAACTGCGGGATAATCTTCTGCCCAGTCAGTCATGTCTCTTTCGAGACATGATCGCCCAAGCGTATATCACGTATGGCACTTAACTGACCGACTGAATATAATAGCTGGAATCATGATTAAGGCTTCTACTGGTCATGAAGTGGGGAATCACTTTTATATTGTTATGAAGTAATAAACTGATCCCCCACTAATTACTACTTAATCATATAATACATCTCTTCCTCCTCTAGCTATGAGTCAAATAGCAGGACAGATTGGGTTGTATAGCCTTGGTCGGCAACCAGTCTACCGCAGAAAACAATGGCTACCTACTGCGGGATAATTTTCTACCCAGTCAGTCATGTCTCTTTCGAGACATGATTGCCCAAACCGTGTATCACGTCTGCACTTAACTGACTAACTGAATATAATAGTTGGAAGCATAAGTAAAGCTTCTACTTACTGGGTATAAAGTGGGGGATCAGTTTTCCATTGTCTTGAAGTAATAAATTAATCCCCCATTAATTGCTACTTATTAATATGATAATATAATCTATCTCAAATAGCAGGACAGATTGGGTTCTATAGCCTTGGTCGGCAACCAGTCTACCGCAGAAAGCAATGGCAACCTACTGCGGGATAATCTTCTGCCCAGTCAGTCATGTCTCTTTCGTGACATGATCGCCCAAACCATGTATTACGTATGGCACTTAACTGACTGACTGACTGAATATAATAGTTGGAAGTAAAGCTTTTATTTATTGGGTATAAAATAGGGATCGGTTTTCTACTGTTTTGAAGTAATGAAATGACCCCCATTAGTTACTACTTATTAATATAATAATATAATCTGTCTCAAATAGCAGGACAGATTGGGTTCTATAGCCTTGGTCGGCAACCATTCTACCGCAGAAAGCAATGGCAACCTACTGCGGGATAATTTTCTGCCCAGTCAGTCATGTCTCGAAAGAGATATTATCACACAAAGCGTGTAGCACGGATGGCACTGAACTCATTCAATCCTGATTTGGCATCTCGACTTCAGTTACTTTCTCACCGGCTAGGCCTGGCTTCCCTCTGTCTTTTCTTTAAAAAAAATACTTTCGTGGGAACTTTATTTCCTGGTGCCCCGACTATATAAATTTAAGCGTGCTGCTTGAGTGGCACATAGGGCCCACCTGTTCACTGTTTAATAGCTAAGTGCAACCGACATCTCTACTCGAATAGTTTCTTTACTCTCACTTTCTGCCTCCGGAACTCCTTTCCGTCTCTTTGCTTTCTGATAACTACAATATTCAAAAATGCAACGTCAATCGCTATCTTCTATCCTCTTGAAACCTGGTAAGTTTTTGTACTTTTGTCAATCCTCCCTATTCCCATCTTTTCTGTCGTTTTTCCTCGCTGTATTCTTCCCACCGTGTACCAGTTGATTTTCCGTTTTGCTTGAGGAAAATGATTAAATTAAAACAAAAATAATGCACTTCCACGAGATTGAACATATTTTTTCTCTTTATTAATTCTTTGTTTAGATTTGAAACGGCATTTTTCTCTATCCAAATGCGTCATTAGTATTTGTTTATATATATATATATATATATATATATAAGCCAAATTTCCCTGAAGATCCAATTTAGTGAAACCTTGGTAGGTTCGTTGTCTCTCTAGGTTAATTATTTACTTTGTTTGCTCTACTTGCGTATTAAGCGATTTTTGCTTTAGGTTACTCGTCTCGGGGTTTTTTTCTTTGGGCTACGTACTTTGACTGATGTTCAAGTGCTTAGCTCGTTCTTTTTTATCACCATTTTTTTTCCTTCCGCATATGTGCTCGGAGGGTTTTTCGAAACAAGTATAACGATAAGTTTACATTTATATATATATATATATATATATAGTTTTATTCGGTACTAAATGCGCAGAATATTGTAAGACATCAATGAAAATATATACCTGAGAGGTATCGAACGCAGAACTAAAGCTTTAATGCTACCACTATGAGGTTCCGGACTTTTAGCCATCAGCTAGCAATACCTGTGTGGCCCACACGATGCAAACACTTCAGAATCAACAATAAAAATAAAGCAAATACCGTACCCTGGTGGATTTGTTTACTTTATGGTCAATCAACGATGAAAAGAAATTATTCGGGTTAATCCTTTGTTTCTTGATTAATTTTCTTACCAAGACTAGACAGATTCATAAAAATTTACAGATCGAATAGAAGTTGCTTAATAATCCCTCACTCTGATGTGTAATTTATTATCTCTGGAAAATCCACTATGTCAAAACTTTTAGAATTGCTAGGTAACCGTGACATATTTTGGAAGGTTATTAGAATGATCAAAAGCTCATGGATCACTTTTTCCCTGTTTAGGATGTGGTTTCCGGCTTTCTCTTTTCCATTCTTTTCACTTTTCTTTTCTTTTTTCTTATTTTCTTCATTTTTTATTTATTTATTTATTTATTCATTTATTTTTTTTCTTTTGAATTGGAGTAGATAGACTAAACTATCGCCCGGTTCAGACTCTACCCACGTCTATTGAACAGGTGAAGAGGCTCATCCCTTGTTCCCTGTTTAGGATGTGGTTTCCGGTCTTCTCTTTTTTAATCTTTTCACTCTTATGTAGCCCCCTGCACATCAGTGGCGTTACCGCCTTGCTCATGGTGATATGATTAAAAAAAAAAATCTAAACTTATTTATAAATGAAACTTTGTCTGTCTGTGTGTTTCTGTGTGTGTGTGTGTGTGTGTGTGTGTGTGTGTGTCCGTTACCTATAGACTCCGAAACGACAGAACTGATTTTCTTGAAAATTTACACAGTTGTACTATAAGCGTCTGCGAGTGTTCTTAGCTAGGTTTTGTGTCGAATACCCCCGATAAATATTGAAAATCGATAATCGAAAAAATCGGATTATAGAAAGAGTGGTCCGATTTTAATCAAATTTGATACACTCATAAACAAAGACATAAGAAACGATATTCATAAGTTTCCATGTTGCAGTTCTTACAATAGTGCAGAAAATCGATAATCGATATATAAAAGGCAAGATGTTTGTGTGTGTATCTGTTTAACTGCCTGTATGTCTGTATTTTTTTCAGCACTTTTATTTTAGTTTTTGCTTCGGGTTTTAGTAGGTATAATTGTAGTTCTTAGTCTCAGCCATGATACCATTTACTCAGAGGACTCATTTAGCCTTCAAAATTCAGTTTACGACGAAAAAAAACTTATTTCATATCGATACCAGGAAATCAAAATTTGACTTACATCCATTCATTTTTCTTTCAGTCTACGGTTTCGCTTTAACTGGAAACAACTATTGCTTTTTAGTCTTTCGTGCCAACGTCCAAAGAGTTTGACCTCCAGGACCATGGATTAGTTTAAAGCTTTCATTACACCCGAGCAACGCCGGGCTATATTGCTAGTGGAATATAATTGTTTAGTACACTCCTGATCAAAATTTTAAGACCACTTAAAAATCTTTAATAAGAAATATTTTTTTTACGGAAACATTTTAAACTCCTCTCACTTAAGGTTATCAATATTCAACAAAAAATGAACTTCGTGAAGCCATCTTCAGAAGCTGGAGGAACATCCCCTCGCACCTTAATGGAAACGCTTATTTCTAGCATGCCCGACATAATTTTTGAAGTCATCAAAAGCAGTGGAGGTAGACTTCATTGTTAAATTTGGTTGTTGAATGTTTTCATACAATTTTTTTACAATTTTGTAGAATTTTTGTCTCTGGTCTTATAAATTTGATCATGTGTAAATCGCCTCATTTTATAAAAATGTAAATTTCTAAATAAAATGTTTGGAATGTAGCTTTTTGTTTCCATAACCTTTTAAATTGTAGTATTGGTAACCTTAAGTGGTAGGAGTTTAAAATCTATCTGTAAAAAAAAATTTCTTTTTAAAGATTTTTAAGTGGTCTTAAATTTTTGATCAGGAGTGTATATAATTACCCTATTTTCTTAGCACAATTTCATTAATTACTCACTAGTAAAAATCCTATATTCTTTTTTTAATTTTCATTGCAGAATATTGAACTTTATGTCAAACGCTCCTTAGTTTGGTTTTGTAAACAGGGAGCTATCGGCATTCATCACCACACGGCGAATCACGAAGCGTCCAATGAAAAGTCGATTTTTTTTTTTTGTTTTGTTTTTGCAAACAAGACGATGCAAATATTTTCCTCTGGTAGGCATACATAGACAAATCAAGCTAAGTGTCAAGTTAAGTAATTTCACTCAACATTAGCTCATATATATATATATATATATGGGTTGTTGGTTTCCTTTTCATTACTGGAGGTTCAAATCAGATGTTAGACGTTTGTTTGGCCTCAATTTCACGATCGTTCTAATGCCGATAACCACCAAAGGTTTGCAGTATCAACCGAACGCATTTAAGCCCAAATCACCTTTCTAAATGAAACATTATATATATATATATATATATATATATATATATATGTGTGTGTGTGTGTGTGTGTGTGTGCAAATATTTGACATTCGTAATTCACGCTTTTAGCTGCTTCAGACTTATTTTGCATTGCAATTACAGAGTTTATATGTTATCTATCATATATATATATATATATATATATATATATATGATACCTAATGTGTAAACTCTGTAATTGCAATGCGTGTACATATATATGCGCGTGTGTGTAAGCCAATAAAGTCGCTAACAAGTGGTAATTACGAATGTCAAATGTATATACGTATATATATATATATATATATATATGCATATATTTACATAGATACATACAAGGTCATATAGATAAATTGACATCTACATTTCGTAAAAATAAAATAACACTGACATCTCATTTTAATAGATATATTTCCAAAAATTACGCAGAAATATCTGGAAATATTAGGACAAATTTATTCTGTTAATTCGCAATTGGCCTCTGTTGCCAGACATAGGATTTTCCAGCATCCACACTCTTGACCCAGCGCTGCACTACTTCCTCAGAACACTTGTTGTAGTCCTTCCTGTTAAGTCTGAGGCTCTGTGGGAAAATCAACAGAGGTATAATGTCACCATCACTAGTGATCAATGCAAACACCTGTATAATCATCATTAGACTCAGCCAACTCTTTCCGAATCCTGTTCGCTGTCTTCAGATTGATAACAAATTCACTCGTTTGACAACCAATGTTTATATTAGAGCATCCGGCAGGAGTTCCAGGAAGTGCAGTATACCGTTTCCAAATTTCTGTTTATCGCCCGGTTCACACTCCACCCATGTCTTTTGAACAGGTGAAGAGGCTCATCCATTGTTTCCTGTTTAGGATGTGGTTCTCGGCTTTCTTCTTTTTTTTTTCCAATCTTCTTTCACTTTTTTTTCTCTTTTTTTTTTGTTCTCAATTGGAGTAGATAGACTTAACTATCGCCCGGTTCACACTCCATCCACGTCTTTTGAACAGGTGAAGAGGCTCATCCCTTGTTTTCTGTTTAGGATGTGGTTCCCGGCATTCTTCTTCTTTTTTTCTTTTCTCTTTTTTTTTTTTTTTTGTTCTCAATTGGAGTAGATAGACTTAACTATCGCCCGGTTCACACTCCACCCACGTCTTTTGAACAGGTGAAGAGGCTCATACCTTGTTTCCTGTTTAGGATGTGGTTCCCGGTTTTCTCTTTTCCAATCATTCTACTCTTTAAGTAGCCCCATGCTTGGGGTGAAAAAAAAACCGAATTGCTTCATGGTGCTCTTTTTTCACACTGACCTTACGATATTTTGCCGTTGACAAAACAGAATGTTTTTTTTGTTATTATTACTTTGCAAAAGTATACAAGGCAGCCAGGAAGCCTTTGCCAATAAGAAGAAGAGACTAGCATGGGGAAGAGAGCACAAAAACTGGACACCAGAACAGTTCATTTGATGCACATGTTATTATGTAGTATAAAAAAAGAACTATTTTCATTTAGAATTATCTACTTGGCAATAAATACTAAAAATATTATGAAATACATCATTTTTTTTAAAAACTGGGATGGCGTAATAATTATGACCGGTAGTGTATATATACACATACATACATACATACATACATACATACATATATATATATATATATATATATATATATATAGTCATCTGCAGACAGATCTATTTCGCTGTATCACAGCGCATCAGTACGGTTAGACATCTAATTACTTTTTAACAAGAGTTGGAACCCGACCGAATCGGCGTCAGTCGGCGATTCTACCTCTGAGCTATGGACGCTCGGTAGAAGGAGGCTGACTTTTTAGCATGTATATTATCATTATACATGCCCAATAGCTGAGCGTGTTCTAATTCATTACTCAATGAACGATGCGTATATGCTAGAGTAGCTACTGTTTTTCAAAGTCTACCATTCTTCCAGAGTGTTCAATCAGGGTGTGAGAGCGTAAATATATATATATATATATATATATATATATATATATATATATATATATATATATATATATATATATATAAGCAAGTTGTGTTAAACGTTAGAGGCAACATAGTCTTATATATTTTCTTTTGAATTTTTTCATATTTTCTGGTTAGACTTTTTATTTCGGAATTATATTTGTATAAAAATTGTTCAAAAGTTGTCCTAGTACTTACGAACCTCATCGTTCATCATCAGGGACTATATTACACTTTAAAAATCAAATATTGCCTTGCAGCAGGAAAAGTGTTACAAAATTTGAAGAGAAAATAAATAAATGTTATGAAGAATTTTTA